>CM067320.1:31249627-31410831 GCA_034231615.1 Meghimatium bilineatum
ACAATGTCAACATATGTTGCCACTGGAAAAATATAGCTACGTAATTTCTGTTTGCCCTTTGTCATTGATTGTTCATGTTATTTTTATTTAAAATAGTGCCATTGCTAATCTCTTTCTGATCTCTGCTGAGCAATCTTCAGTGGTGTTGATGGTTGACCCGAGATATTCAAAATTGCTGGCATTTTCTAGTTATTCTCTGTCAATGACTATTGCATAGTGCTTTTATCTCTTTGTATATGCATTATCTTTGTCTTTTTTTATGCACCGAGATAAAGATTGTGTGCCTCTCTATGATGTTTCTCTGACATTATCATGTGTTCTAAACCTGTTGGTCTTCAATATTATCTTCGACATTATTCAACATATGAAAATGACATTACTCATATACATATATCCCCATATTACAGTGCAATTCTTTTAGCGTATTCAGGACGTAACTATCAATCCAGAATTTTTTGGCTGTAGTTCTGGGTCGGGGTGGTACAGGGCGCGTCTGTGACGGTCAAATTACCGAGCTCGATCCTCGACACATGCAATTGTTCAGAAAGCAATGGAAAACTACTAAACATATTTATATTGCCTAGAAAATCACTGCAAATAACTATTATACTCATATATACTAGTCATTTTTGTGTTCACAATTTTAAGAGTTGTTTCCCTGTAAAGTCAGTTGTTTTTCAGGGGATACGTGCATCTTTCAAGATGATACGCGATTTCTAATATCCTACATGTATTTAAATTGGTAAAAAATACTTATTTTCTAAAAATTGTGTAATTAAAAATGTTTATGCATTTTTACAAGGGATGTTTTTCTTATTTGATTTCCTTTTAGTTATTTTCCTCAAATGAAACATTCAGTATTACCAGTATTTATATTTAATATCCAGGTGTCCACATCAAATTGTTCCCTTGACATATTGCATATAAAATATTCTATTTCCCTATGTCTTATGTCCCGCCTACAGGTTAACTAAGCTTGCAATATAAGACATGTAACATACAAAACCACTCACTTTCATAATTACAACAGCTTGGTTACACATTCTGATAATTCACGTTTCAATTACAGGTTTGCTCTAGCCGATCTCATTATCGCGTTACGACACGGCATTTTGCTAATATTTTAATTAGAATACACACAGTTACTGTTGTAAAAAATATTTTAATTAGAATACACACAGTTACTGTTGTAAAAAAATATTTTAATTAGAATACACACATTTACTGTTGTAAAAATATGTTCTGTATAATTTACAATCCGTGGCGAATAGCGAGCACTAAATCAAGTAACATGGTTTCTTCTCATTAAAGTGTTGTAATATGCAGAATCAGTGTTTCCTTAGATATACGAGTATATATATATATATAAAAGTAAATAACCAAGCACCGAATAACATGGTAAATAGATTGAAATGTAGATATTTGTATGCACAGAAACATAGCTCTGAGGCACTTCCGCTGGGGAGAAGTGTTTACAAGTGTTTACTTCTCTGAAATAATTATGTACATTTGGATGTTTGTCGTAATTGTTGGTTCTTGTTTGGAACGCGTATACACCCACTCCCCCTTTTTATTCTTCCAATGTGATTATTTCCTTTGGCAATGTCTGTCAGCTTATGTTTTTTTTTATTAATTATGATATAAATTTATTTAGGGTTGGGGTTAGTTATGTAAAAGAAAACCTCTCCTAACCCAAACCATAAGCCTAGCTCTAATAAAATTAGCAGTTAAATTAATAATTGATAAAATCAATTGGCAAACATTATCAAGGGAAATTATCAAATTAATAATCACATCGGGGGTGGGAGGTGAGGTTGGGGAGTATGCGTTTCATACAAGAACCTAATTTTCTTTGATCCTAGAAAGATATTCTGTATTTCACATCAAGAGTGGTGTATGTTATCTGGATGAGAGATTGAGATGTATGATGTGTGTATCTCATGAGAACTGGATATAGAGGAGGAAATTGAAAGTGCGCTTAACAAGATGTTTGTTTAAAAATATCATCTAGAGATATTCAATTGTTTACACGAATAAAACGTTGGAAAACATTCTTTTTATGGTGCTCCGATTTCATTGTGTGACTGATCAACAAGGCAGATTTCATGGGCAGAACATTAAACCTACAGGCAGAGAAGCGTGGGCAGAACTTTAAACCTACAAGCAGAGAAGCATGGACAGAACATTAAGCCTACGGCCAGAGAACAGAACATTAAACCTACAGGCAGAGAAGCGTGGGCGGAACATTAAGTTTACAGGCAGAGAAGCATGGACAGAACAACAAGCCTACAGGCAGAGAAGCATGGACAGAACAACAAGCCTACAGGCAGAGAAGCATGGACAGAACAACAAGCCTACAGGCAGAGAAGCATGGACAGAACAACAAGCCTACAGGCAGAGAAGCATGGACAGAACAACAAGCCTACAGGCAGAGAAGCATGGACAGAACATTAATTTTACAAGCAGAGAAGCATGGACAGAAAATTAAGTTTACAGGCAGAGAAGCATGGACAGAACAACAAGCCTACAGGCAGAGAACCATGGACAGAACATTATGTTTACAAGCAGAGAAGCATGGACAGAACATTAAGCGTATAGACAGAGGAGCATGAGAAAATTTTAAGACACATGAGCAGAACTGTATACGCCTACAGGCAGAGAAGCATGGGCAGAGCTTTAAGCATACAGGTAGAGATGTTTTGAAATATCTTCTGATAGCTGTCTCTCATATAAACAATATGTTGAACAAACTATATATCTCTTTATATCTTGTATTTTCACTACATGCTAAGGTACCCGGACACCTTAAGAGAGCGATTGACTGATCTTCTAAAGCACCAGTTCGTTATGACTGTAATTGTTCAAGATTCAGATTGTTGAGTTTTCTGAATTGACGTTATCACCCTCTGTCAAACGCATAGGTAATCCATCTTTCTCAACACACGAACAGCATGCATGCTAATGGTTCCTGTAGACCACTGGTTACACACCTGAATTGCCCTCTCAAGTACTCAATTAGGCTAGTACAGAAAACATTTTCAAATTCTTTGAGTATCTTATCTTCTTCGGGTCTTTATTCTCATTGAGAAAGATTTCGTTCCTCTTCAGGTCTTGTATTCTCATTGAGAAAGATTTCGTTCCTCTTCAGGTCTTGTATTCTCATTGAGAAAGATTTCGTTCCTCTTCAGGTCTTGTATTCTCATTGAGAAAGATTTATTTCTTCCAGTCGTGTATTCTCATCGAGAAAGATTTCGTTCCTCTTCAGGTCTTGTATTCTCATTGAGAAAGATTTCGTTCCTCTTCAGGTCTTGTATTCTCATCGAGGAAGATTTCTTTCCTCTTCAGGTTTTGTATTCTCATTGAGAAAGATTTATTTCTTCCAGTCGTGTATTCTCATCGAGAAAGATTTCGTTCCTCTTCAGGTCTTGTATTCTCATTGAGAAAGATTTCGTTCCTCTTCAGGTCTTGTATTCTCATCGAGAAAGATTTCGTTCCTCTTCAGGTCTTGTATTCTCATCGAGAAAGATTTCGTTCCTCTTCAGGTCTTGTATTCTCATCGAGAAAGATTTCGTTCCTCTTCAGGTCTTGTATTCTCATTGAGAAAGATGTAATTCCTCTTCAGGTTTTGTATTCTCATTGAGAAAGATTTCGTTCCTCTTGAGGTCTTGTATTCTCATTGAGAAAGATTTAATTGCAGTTATTAAATGCACTTTTGTTCCTGTTAAGTAGTGACGTTAGGCGTTTTAGAATCAATTGAAATAAATGTCGCTGTGCCATCCATATTTCATACCACGACGTCAACACGAAGGCTCATATTTTGTTTACGAAAGATAAAAATTCAGTCCCAACCGTGGTATGAACCCGCGACCTCACGATTCTGAGTCAGAAGTTCTAGCCATTCGGTTTTTTCTTAAATCGTGAATTAAAGCCCCAATTTTGGCGTGGCACAATCCTTTCAAATGTCCATAATTAATTGCCCTAGTGTAGGTGCCTCCGAAGTTAAACTGTTCAGTCTTGTATTTCATTGTTTAACCATAACGCGTTTTGTATGTTTACAATGAGATCGTCTTAAAGCTGTACAGAATCTCTGCTTATTATCTACGACAGCGCTAAACATACCCCCTCCCAACCTCCTTCATGTGTGACAACGAGATATACCCTTGGACTTCTGTCATTACACTTCGCTATCTTCTCGTCCAGGCTACACCACACACATGTGCTGCTGTGGAACATAGATACTTACCGCACACAATTATCGTAATAGAGGAATGTCGTGGGTGCACCAGGCTGAAAATCAATTGATCAGCGTTTTCAACTAAGTACTCGAAGAAATTGCACTTATTAGTTGAGTTATTCTAACACGTAACTCGCGCAGCAACAGAACGTAGTTCTAACTGGTTCATATATTATGTATAGAGACAATTATGTCTTGAAATGTCAATGCTACAAAGGTAGTACTGTGTCTGCAATGTGCTATTACCTGATGACGAAGCATAATCAGAAGTAGATTCAATTAAGAAACCTGGATAGGAACGAGAATTGCAACATTTCTGCATAAGCTTAGCCTATTGAAAATTAATATAAATCTGTATTCAAGATACCACTTTTCGTGTTTGCTTGTTTCACCTTGAATACGCATTCTCAAAGTGAGTCATAATCATGGCCGTGTCGTGCTATGATGCAGAGAGGCGGCTACATCAGGTGGCACAAATCGAAATACATTTTAAAGGGCGGCATTTCGAAGAAAAACCTTTTAAGTGGGCGGCATTTCGAAGACTTACATCATACTGAAGACATCTACCACTAGGTCCTGTTCATAATATTCACATGGAGTGTTGTAGAGGAGGGTGCAGGAAGAAAAGACAATTGACAATGTTGGTGGGATGGAGGAGAAACAAAAAGACACACGTCCATGGTGGTCACAAAAACATGAACCGTGGATAACATGGGTATTGAGATGTTTTTCTGTGAACGTGGGTAGTAAGATGTTGTTTTTTCTGTGAACATAGGGAATAAGATGCTTTTCTGTGAATATAGTATTAAGATGCATTTCTGTGGACATGGGTATTAAGACGTTTTTCTGCTAAAATAGGTATTAAGACGATTTTCTGCTAAAATAGGTATTAAGACGATTTTCTGCAATCGTTCTCAAACAACACATGTATCTCTCTTGTAGCAGAACAACAGTCATAATACATTTCCAGCAAGATATAGTCCAGAGAATGGAAATGCGTTGTGTCGCCGATTGTTTTCTTTTTCTTTGCCTACCTGATCTGACACATCCAACATCGATGGTAATTATCCAGGTAGTATAAGATAGATTATATTTAATCTTGAAGAAAGTTGAAATACTCTAAGTTGAAGGAGGGACACAGAAGATCATTTGTCCTCAAGTGTTATCACTGACGAAAAATGGTTGAGACACACTGGTCTTGAGAATGGTCTATCATTTGTGAGCGATGAAGGGCATCATAAAGCAATATAAGGGCGGCGAAACTTCAGCGGAATGGACAGAAAAATGGGACAACAGTGCAAAAGGAAGACATGCACATGCAATGCTAAAAGGACCCACTAGGACCACTCAAATAAAGGAAGAGTTGAAAATCCCTGCCAATAGGAAACTACTACGACTTAGACTGGGAAAATCATTACATTATATACTTGAACCAATATGTGAAGACTGTGAAGAGGAGGAAAATACAATAGATCATTTCCTACTCCATTGTCATAAATACAACCATCATAGGCAAGACCTAAAAGATTACTACCTAAACAATAAAATACCATATAAATTAGAAAAGGTTCTGGGCCATGATGTACCACCAGATAGGCTAAAACTAATTAAACAATTTATAACCAGGACTAAAGCCCTAATTAAAAAATCTAAGCAAGTCAAAAACAAAATAAGTCAGTGTTTGTCATCAGTCTTTCTACAGGTCTCTCTCCACAGCTTTCAACAAATAACAACCGAGGAACGCTCACCACAGGATACGACTGGCAATATGGACAATTTTTGGCATAATCGCACGCACGGTTTTTCAAACTCCCCCAGGCATTAGTGTCACTCTTAAATTAAAAAAGCAATACCACCAGAAATAAACAGTTTAATACAACTAGCAACATAACATTCTTTTGCAATAATAGCGCGCACGGTTCTCAATTCGCCCAGACCATAGGTCACACATAGATAAAAGGCATCTTGGCCACAAATAAACATCAACTCCACCTAGCAATATAGATAATTCATAGCAATAGCACGCACGGCTTTCCAAACACCCAGACCATTAGGTCACATTTAGATAAAAGCTAATACGGCCTGATATAACCAAAATAGACTTCTGTCTTAGGTTGAAAGGGTCGTGCCTCTGCTAAGAGGCTTAATCCCCCATTTAACAAACAAACAACAAAGCGGACATTTTAAATGGACACAATAATGAGTGAAACTACTTATTGTAAGTACCTGGTCAAGTTAGCCAATAATCTGCCATCTGTTTTAATTGCAAGCGGAATAACTACTGTACTGACGAATTGAAACGTTTTCAGTTTTTCAAATATCTGATATCATAAGAACTATTTAGGAAGAAATAGAGTGATTCTAGAAATAAATAAAGGAATGATGGAAAGAAATACAGTGATGATTAGAAGTTTAGAAGGAGTAGAGTATTCTGTGAAGTAATAGATCATTTCTAGGAAGAAATAAAATAGTAAGGGAGAAATAATGACACATCTGAACCTGCGAAATAGGAATGTAAAAATAGATGTGAAACGTAATAATTATTATGTGGATATATTAAGATAAAATATACAGGAACATTTTTAGTACAGAGAAACAAGACGGAGATAGAAGCAATAATATCAAATATTAATAGATACGGTATAAACGTTGTGGAAGACAGAAAGAAATGTGAAACGCTTGAGCTTATTTTGTTTTTAAACGTGGCGAACAAATTAAATTGCTTCGATTCGATGTAATCAAGTTGAACATTTTTTTATACTGGTGTCCGAACATCAATTCTTGAACAACAAGTATATTTTTGGTTATAAGGAGAACGCCTTCAGATCGGACGGAGGGAACATAAATAGAGGGAGTGAGTGAAGAACTAGATATAATGTAAGATAGAGAGAAGGTAGACGTGATATGCGAAAAGATAGAGGGAGTTGGCAGTGGAGTAAAGTGTGTGATACAAGGAGGGATAACGAATGTACTAGACAGAAAGGGAATTAGGTTAGCAAACGAGAAGTATGAGGGAGAGGGAGAGAGAGAGAGAGAGAGGTGCAGACTGAAAGATTGAGAAAGTACGAAAGTATTGACGAGGTAGAGGAAAAGGAGGGCAGTTGGAATTAGAGAAGAGGAATAGCAAGAAGGAATTAGGATTGTAAGAATAAGAGAGGAGACATATATTATATTAAGTCTAAAACACAGGACCACATTTTTTCCAGTGGATATCTCATTATATAGAAACAAAGTGACTCTAGAACCAGAAACATTAATAAAAGAAAGATTTTTAAACAGAGCTGGGAAAAAAACACATCGATAATACATTTTCCAGTATAACATATTTCGGTAATCGTATTATCCGATATGTAACACAAATACACAATGTGTTATATTTCATGGAATTCTCTACAGTGATGACTATGATGATGATGATGTTGACGTAATCAATTAAGCCGTAAACACGATGCTCTTGACAACCCATAGTTTTCTGGCAATAACGTTCGTTGTCTCGAAGATATGCAGGTATTAGAGCGCATATACATGAATTCTTGCTCCTCGAGGGAATGCATTTCAGTGCAACAGTACTCCAGGTTACGTTATACCAGACGAGTATCGTATTCTTTATGGAACAACTATGTTATCGTTCTTCTGTCAGATTGTTGACTCATCTACAATGATAATACGTCTGGCATTCTCCGCCACCTAGGAGTCTGCCTTAGAAAGATAAAGGTGCAATATTCACTGGCCGGTTTCATTTCGACATCCATGGGGCTTATTTGATGAAAGGTACAAGTACAAAATTGAGACAAGAATTACGGTTAACTAAGTGTGCGCCGCGGCGCCTAGGGGAGCCGCAAAGAGTCTCCAGGAACGCCGCGGCAGCTTCGACAAAACGAAAAAAAATAATAAGTTTTGCCTCATATTAAGGCACCGCCGGAAATAATTTAAACGTTAAGGGCGCCATGGCTTTAAAAATATTGGGACCCCTGGGTGGGAGGAACAACAGTGCATACAATTTGAAACGTATAACTGCAAAGATGATTGTTGGAATTATGTTCACTAAAATAAATGTTATCACCATACTATATATCATTTACTATATGTAAAATATAGCATGATAGTTGACAGGTAAGACACCTTCTTACGCGCCGATTAGAGAAATATAAAGTATACTATATATTGTAGTATGATGGTTTAACAGGTAAGATCTTACAGAGATAGTCTAGCTATTCTGTCAGAGATGTATAGAGCAAGACATAAGATATATATATATATAGAGAGAGACATAATATATATATATATATATATATATATATATATATATATATATATATATATATATATATATATATATATATATATATATATATATATATATATATATATAGAAGACATATGATATATATAGATCAAGACATAAAATATATATATATATAGAGAGAGAGAGAGCAAGACATAAGATATATATGTATATATATAGAAGACATAAGATATATATTTATATATATATAAATAGAAGACATAAGATATATATTTATATATATATAAATAGAAGACATAAGATATATATTTATATATATATAGAAGACATAAGATGCTTAGTAATCCCAATCTTACTTACCGATTAGATAAGTAGAAAGATGTATAATAATGACAGAGGAGACAGTTATGACGTATCAAAACACTGAATAGCTAGAAATATCAGAATGTTTGTAAGATTAAAAGCATGCAAGAATCAGAGGTTAAAAAATCAATAGCTCAGTCACAGATTATAGATCGAGACATCATCAAACAAAACATCACATGTGGTGCCGATGCTTGAAACGGGAGCAAAAAATATATACATTGTGACTTGTCATGTCTGTCATAAAAGTCGACAGAAGGTTTCTTAGTTTGGGTTGTTTGTTTCATCTAACAGTGTCCACGTGATCCAGAAACCATGCTGAAATCTGATAAATCGTTCGGAAAGACATATATTGCAGCCAAGAACGTATTTAATTTTCCGGATTACATAGTGATAATTTGTGTGAGTTTAGAAGAGATATGCGATACAAAGAGATGCTCTTATCTCCTTAAAAACAAACTAACCAACCGAGCTTGCATATAATTAAATATAGAGCATGGGTAGCCAGATCTACATTTCATGATTTCACAAACAGACATGTCCATCTAGTGGAGTATATAGCATGATAATCAGATTCAACATTTCAAGATTTCAGACATGTTTCTTCTAGTGGGGCAAAATTGTGTTCATCAAACTAAAGTTCAAGACTGATATTTCTCGCTTTTCATACAAAATCATAATTTCTGTCATTAAATGTATCGCACTATTTGCTTGAGAAATTCCTTTTGATGGAAACGTCGATTTCATGTATTACTGTACTTTATATGATTACTTCTCTTTTTGATATTTTTTTCTGTAAAGCAATGAGAGCTATATACTCTGTTCATTCTAAGAATGAAGTGGGTCAAAACACACCCATATATTACTCCGCAACAACAGATGATTTTTATACAGTTCATGACATTTAAAAACAATAACATAATTAATTATTCAGAACTTACGTCATAGCAACCATGTCCGCTCCCAATTACCACTGAGAGTTTATATCAAACAATCATCTGGATAAAGAGCCAAGGGAAGACCGAGAAAGAGATGGATCAATAACGTCACGACAACCCTCCGCAAACACACACTCAGTACGACTCAGGCGTCACATCTGGCCTTGAACAGAAATTTACAGCTCCAACCCCTACGCTTAACGGCAAGTGTGGATGCTATCAACCAACATCTACCTTGGGCTAGACAATAGACGATAGACAAGGAACTATAATGGTTGCATAATGATCTCTTGGCGCATGTGTAATTGTTTAACAGCGGGTATATACTCTATTCACTCTAAGAATGAAGCGGATCAGTGTTTATGATTGGTTGTTGGACGCAGAACGCATTAATCGATTGATGTAGCAGCACATTCGTTATCGTCTACAATAGAAGACATCTGCACAGAAGTAAATAGACCTTTATTCGTTCCTTTTCTTTATTATTGTCGAGTTTCCTTTGGTCACTATTTATATACTTGAAGTCGCATGGTGTAAAATAGCCAAGACAACTCCACGTATATAAATAGCGACCACCGGAATCGACGGCAATAATAAAAACAAAAGTAACGAATGAAGATATTTCTCATTCTAATAATTCTGCCCAGAAGTCTTCTATTGCCGAAGGTCATGACCCAACCACAGCACTCTCTTAATTGTATCAAAGTATTCATCATGGACTATCTATCTCTCATTAGACACGTCCACCCATTCATTACACCTTACTATTTCTTCTAGCTCACAAACTCTGCAAAGGGTATCTTCGACCTCTTCCATCCGAGACAGTTCTTCTTTAAGGTGCCTTACTTTTGTATAGAGATTGGTGTAAATGGTGACGCTTGTTGTTGACGAATTTAAATGAAATACTCCACCGAATACGGATATGTCGGGTCATCAGAGCAAATAAAACGGCGACACAATGCATTTCTATTCTCTGGATTACATCCTGCTGGAAATATAGTATGACAATTGTTCTGCTACAAGAGATCCAGCTGGAGTTTGAGAATGAACGCTGAAGAAATAGAAATAAAACATACGAAACATTTGCATTGGTTGGAAGTTCTTGCTAAGTTGAGTAGAACTTAGCAAGTTGAGATTCGGTTCGTGATTCGAGAGCTAGGTGGCGACTAGATAAGTCACAAAAGTGTCGGCTGTAAGCTGCAGTGTAGCACGAGAAAGATTCCCGGATAGATATAAGTTTATTGAGAAGTTTTCGTAGAAGTAGTTAGAAGTGTTTAGCTAGAAGGTGTTGAGTCAGAGCTTGAATAGCTCTAAATTGGGAGACGAAGTATGTCTCCAGGAAAGCCAGGCTTCTCGCTGGATAGCGGATGATCGGAATAGTTTCAAGGAGTTGAACCGATATTGGGAAACTAAAATTCTAGGACGTCAAAGTAGCATCTCACAAGTCGTGAACGTAGAAATTGTGCATCTTCAATAGGCAGATTGGATCTAAAGATTGTCATTACGATCGACACACGGACGTTTAGAATAGCCAAGCATTGTGATATATGGACCTCGGGTAAATGCTAGCCGCTGACTATCACAGCGGAGGAGTCCGAAGGTTTGGTAGAAGAAGAACCTTAGTTTGCAGGACAGGACGAATGAATGTATTAGCGACAAACAAGTGCATGAGGAAATGTGTGATGTGCCCAAGATGCTCTACATTCGAATTATAGATGTTGTAACACAGGACACAGATGATAAAACCACAAGAACAAGCTTACAAACAGCACACAAGACGGCCATATCCAGAGAGCTCTTCCACTCCTGATGCCTCAAGGCAAGCAAGGACGACAGCGTATAGATAGATAGATATACTCAGCACACATGAGAGTCATCTCCAGAGAACTCTTTTACCCATGACGCTGAAAGGCAATAAAGGGTTTAGCGAATAGATAGATAGATAGGTAGATAGATAGATGTTGTAACACTTGACGTTATAACATTGATGTACTAAACCAGGTCGTTGTAAATAAATAATCTGGTATATATGTATTGGAACCCTGGTGTCTCGCTGATATTTGAATACTGATGCCTTTATATATAGAACCAATGTACCTCAACCGCTTCCCCCTTTTCCATTGCCACAAAACGACAAATTATAGCAAAAAAGCAATCACGATTTTTAGTGTGTGTGATGAGAAAAGCAAAACTTGAAGATTTAGTAACAACCGGAAAGATCAAGGGCAGAAGAGATAGAGGAAAATACAGAGTGAAATTTCTGGCTGGGTTGTCACTGTGGCACAAAAATAAGTCACCAACTGAACTTATTAACAACACAAGATACAGATTGCTGTGGAGAAGCAAGATCGTATACGCCACTCGACATGACACTTCATTGATTGATATATAAGCACAGAACAGTAACACTGTAACTCGGTGGTCTAGAACACAACACAGAACAGTAGCACTGTAACTCAGTGGTCTAGAACACAACACAGAACAGTAACACTGTAACTCGGTGGTCTAGAACACAACACAGAACAGTAACACTGTAACTCGGTGGTCTAGAACACAACACAGAACAGTAACACTGTAACTCGGTGGTCTAGAACACAACACAGAACAGTAACACTGTAACTCGGTGGTCTAGAACACAACACAGAACAGTAACACTGTAACTCGGTGGTC
Organism: Meghimatium bilineatum; assembly: GCA_034231615.1. Classification (NCBI taxonomy): domain Eukaryota; kingdom Metazoa; phylum Mollusca; class Gastropoda; order Stylommatophora; family Philomycidae; genus Meghimatium; species Meghimatium bilineatum. The sequence goes on from CM067320.1 coordinate 31,262,079, forward strand.
TAGAACACAACACAGAACAGTAACACTGTAACTCGGTGGTCTAGAACACAACACAGAACAGTAGCACTGTAACTCGGTGGTCTAGAACACAACACAGAACAGTAACACTGTAACTCGGTGGTCTAGAACACAACACAGAACAGTAACACTGTAACTCGGTGGTCTAGAACACAACACAGAACAGTAACACTGTAACTCGGTGGTCTAGAACACAACACAGAACAGTAACACTGTAACTCGGTGGTCTAGAACACAACACAGAACAGTAACACTGTAACTCGGTGGTCTAGAACACAACACAGAACAGTAACACTGTAACTCGGTGGTCTAGAACAGAGCACAGAGCAACAACACTGTAACTCAGGAGTCTAGATGACAGCACAGAATAATAACACTATAAATTTCAAAAAAATATGAAGAAACTAGTGACGGTTGTTAGTGGGAGTGGCTACCCAATCCAGTGGAAGTACAGTGCCCTAAAACTAGGCTGGGCTCCCCGAAGTACATGTTTTACCCAGAGAACAGTCAAGATTTTGAGCTGTTTAATCTGGGTATTTTGAGCTGTTTAATCTGGGTATTTTGAGCTGTTTAATCTGTGTATTTTGAGCTGTTTAATCTGGGTATTTTGAGCTGTTTAATCTTGATATTTTGAGAAATTTAAGTATTCCGGTTGTTTCGCAAATATTATTAAAAAGACAAAAAAAAGACATACCAAAATAGAGAAAAAAATGAAAAAGAAAGTATTCTCCTTAAATACCACAGTAGAAATTAAATCACAATTTTTGACGTCCTTGAATGTTGAAATATATATTCATACAAATTATGACCGTTCTACAGTAAAGAGCTGCGACAGAAAGTAAACATGTCCTGAAAGGCCGCTTTTTTATATTTTTATTCGTGTATATCGTTGGTCAGCCTTGGCTTTTAACATGCGACTCCAAGTATATAAATAATGACCATCAAAAGTGTAACGAATAAGGTCTTGTTTACTTTCTGTAGATGTCTTTATTTCCGGCTGTCTCGATACAAGTATCCACAGACTTGTTTGTACAACGACTATAGTTCGTATATAAATTTGTAAGTACACTTTCAAGCGAATATCTCAGAAACTATCTGTTAGATTGGAGAGATCTCTGGCATGCAATATTATATTTTATCCGACGCAAAAAAAATACGATTATTATTTAGGTGTAAAACACTCTGGATTGTGCTTATCGGCGGAATCCTTCGAAGTTTTTTGTCCATTGCAAATATGTAGTCAAATTTTAGATATTACATTACATATGTTACTGTAAAAATTTAATGTACTTGTTTCCTGACTTCTGTTGGTGCAACTGATGATTTCAGTGATTTTCATTGGTCACTATTTTGATAATAGGTTTTAAGTTTTTGATCTGGATATTTTGATGGTGTTACTAGTTTCTTCTCTAAGCCATTCTAAAACAGTTAGAAGTGAAATGCTTCTGTACTTTGTACAATCTATTTTGCTGCCTTTTTTCTTCCAGATAGGTATTATTACAGCGTTTTCCCAGTTTTATGGTGTTTCTTATGTTTTCCATATGATATTAAACAGCATATTTAATCATTTTATCCCTATATCTGCCACTGCTTTGATTAATTCGACGTGTGTGTTATCGAATCTTAGGGCTTGTTTGATGGAGCTGTTTGTATGGCATTTTCTATTTCTGTTAGCAATATGTTTGCTTCTAACATTTCCGTTATATTCTTTAGTATGTTGTCGTCATCTTTATCTTTAAGATTTAGCAATTCTTTAAAATACTGTTGCTACCTTTCCATGATTCCTTTTTGGTCATTGACTGTCTTTCCATTTTCATTATTTATCATTTTGGTAGGTTCATATTTATCATTCCTGTTTCTCATATTCTTAATTTCCGTGTAAAATTTCTTTAGTGCTTGTTTGTAATGTGTACTTAATGATTCTCCACATTCTTGCCAAGCTTTAGTTTTAGTATCTTATGTCGTCTTTGACTTTCTCGTTCCACTATGGTGTTACTTTGAGTTTTCTACCTTTATGTTTTATGTATACACAAGTTGCTCCAGTTATTTGCATTATGGTTTTCTTGAATATTTCCCATTCTTCTTCAAATGACTTAGTAGTTATTGGTAGCTTTTCAAATTCTTCTTAGAATCTTTGTTTATATTGTTCTCATCTATTAGTTTCCAAAAGTCTTTTTAACCCGGTTATTGATATAAGGAAATAGTAGAATATCCCAAATGTCATGCTAAAGTCTACAAGTTCGTGCCTTAGGGAGCAGCTTCCACAGAAAAGCTGCAAACTACGACACAACGAATTCGGTTTCCCAAATAACATGCTTCTATGAGGCCCTAGCTGAAGAACACACACAGAAGAACAATTGATGTAATTATGTCTTTACACGCAATATCTTTATAAGAATCAAGGCCATCATCTGCTACCATCGCTATGATCTGACCACCAGTTCCCACTATTTAACATAAACTTTCCACACAGGTCGGTATATTCAAACAGTTAACATCCGTCAGGAAATAGATCACTAACTATGCTCAACTTTGACTTACGATAATACATCTTTGGTGACTGTTAAGATCACTTGAATGCCCCACGAGACTTTAACAGCGTCCAATGTGTCTGCAATCACTCTAATCAAATCACACTGGGAGTAAACTGGCGCTCATTTACATTGTAGATAGGAACATCAGTGTTGGCTCCAATGCTAGAATCGATTGACACGCTGAACCCGAAATGACGTCTTCCTGATTTACATACTAGAATTGAATTTGTTCATTCCACAAATCTGTTTCATAGTAGACCTGGTTCATTGGAGTTTAGAAACATGTGCTCATTTAGTCCCATATTCTTTCTTAAATAGATTTCTTCTTATTTCGATGGTACAAGCCGAATAACGTTTGTGTTGAAATCATGACCTTTGCACTTTCTGCAAACAGTCATTTGTATTGCAATTTATATTTTGCGCAATGAAATCTCAGCTACAGAGCACATCCGCAGTTGTACTAGCGAGGGTGGACGATGTAGTTTAATTCTTGCCTTGTATGTAGAACAATGAAAAATGTTATATATTTTTCGGATTTCCAGAATACTATATTTTTTTTACTGCATTAAGAGTTAATGTGTGCAGATTGCACATTTGGCATTGAGTTTATCGTCGATCTCTTATAGAACTAGACATTTACTATAGATAGCATGTGCACATTCTTTGTTTTCTACAATAGCTGTATGTTTATTTAATATGGAAAAATTGGACATACGCTATTTCAGAATATTATGCCAGTATGATGTGCTGGGCACAGTAAGATCGTACACCGGAAGGGTACAATAAGAGGGGTCAGTAACAAAGCAAAATAATGACGAAGTACAAGAAGAGAGTACAATAAAAAAGTACATTTAAAAAGTGCAAAAATAGTTACAATAGCAGAGTAAAGTATCCGGGTGAATATTATAGTCAAATATCCAAGTAAAATATCTGGGTAAATAACAGAATACAATATTATGGTAAAATATCAGGGTATAGTAGCAGGGTAAAATAGTACACAACTGCAGGGTACAATAGTATGATAAAGTGTTCAAGTCAATAACAGGGTAAGATATTAAGGTAAAATATCACAATAAAATATCAGAGTAAATGACAGGGTGCAATATTGGGGTAAAATTTCAAGATGAAAATATAACATGGTAAAATATCAGGGTACAATAGCTTGGTAAAATATCAGGGTACAATAACCGGATAAATATCAGGGTAATATATTAGGGTACGATAACAGTAATAGTAGGATAATGTATCAGAGCACAATAGTAGGATACAATATCGGGGTACAAAAGCAGGATAAAATATCAGATTAAAATAGCTGGATAAAATATCATGGTACTATAGCTGGGTAAATATCAGGGTACAATAGCCGTGTATAATATTATGGTACAATAGCTGGGTAAAAAATCAGGGTACAATTGCTGGATAAAATATCAGGGTATATAAACAGGATGATATATGGTAAAATAGCTGGGTAACGTATCAGTGTACAATAGCTGGGTAATATATCGGGTACAATAGCATGATAAAATATCAGGGCACATTAGCTGGGAAAAATATCAAGGTACAATAACTATGTAAAATATCAGAGTAAAATATCGAGATAAAATGTTATCGTGTGACGTATTCTTTCAAAACCAAATTATATTGCTGTCAATATCACAATTTCTGTATATACAACAATTCATACTCATCACCTTGTCTGTAAGCAAATCGTATAGTTTGACTCACCCTAGAAAGAAAGATTCGTAATTTACTGTATTTAAGAAAATCATTGTTTAAAAAAATTGATCAACCAGTATTAGTCCGTGCACTTGTGATCTCAAGAAGAACAGCTTAACCATTGGTTGGTTGCTGATTAATCGACATACTGTTTCATGATTTGTGTTTCAGTTATCCAGTAAACCACAGACTGTTTCATGATTTGTGTTTCAGTTATCCAGTAAACCACAGACTGTTTCATGATTTGTGTTTCAGTTATACAGTAAACCACAGACTGTTTCATGATTTGTGTTTCAGTTATCCAGTAAACCACAGACTGTCTCATGATTTGCGTTTCAGTTATCCAGTAAACCACAGACTGTTTCATGATTTGTCTTTCAGTTATCCAGTAAACCACATACTGTTTCATGATTTGTGTTTCAGTTATCCATTAACGCACATAATGGTGGTTGCTCAAGCGTCCTTCGCGTGTAGGTTATTCTTAATATTGAGATCATGATAAAGTCATCATCGTCAGAAATGACTGAAAATCCTGCAAGTGCTTGACAAGTCTTGTTTGTGAAATATCCAATAAATGGACACTTTTAACGTTCTTGAAATGCTACGGTTACATACTCTAGTAACGGGAGCCTAGTCCCGTATTAAAACAAAAATACTACATGAGCGCACTCATTGATTTTTGCATTAACTTGAAAACCTTTGAGACGATACATCGATTCGACGTATTTGATCAACGTAAAACTGTATTTTACCATTTAAAAAATATATATTTAATGTATGGATGACTGTTTTATGATTTGGGTCTTAGTTAACCATTAAAATACAGAATAGTTATAGATACCAAAGTATCTTTAGGGAAACTAAAAGATAGAAAATTTTCAGAACCGGACATTCACAAATGAAGTGCTTAAGAACCTAAGGCACACAGCAATGTATAAGTTACTACAGATATACAGTTACAGCTGGGTTAAGGCAATGTACCACAAGCATGGGGAGAAGCGATCATGCGTCCTATCATAAAGAAAGGCAAGGACAAACATAAGCCTGACAGCTAGAGACAAATAAGTCCAACTAGTTGTTTCTGTGAGACAATAGAAAGAATGGTCAGTAGAAGATTGAAATTATACCTGGAATCAGAGAAACCCGTGTGCAAGAACAAAGTAGATTTATAGTGCGCAACATTACAGAAGTCTAGATAACATTCCTGACCCAGGTAATTGAATATACGATAAAGGAAAAGAAATAACTTTTCACCCTATGGATAGATCTCCAAAATGCTTTTGATAATATCTGGAAGATAGACTGCTAGTAAAGTTACATAGAAACTGGATCATAAGTAACATGAGTAAGTATATAAAGTCCTTTCTACGCCATCAGAAAGCACGAATTACTATTGAAGGCCACAACAACAAAAATACGTTCTCCTATATCATGGAGTTCCTCAAGGTTCAGTACTGTCTCTTATTCTGTTTCTTGTGTTCATGAATAATCTAATCCGTGAATTCCACAATATATTCTACCTAAAGGTTGCAAACAACAGAATGCAAATACAGCAGATAACATAGTAGCACGGGTAGAGAAATGGATGATAAAGATCAATGCTGAAAAATCCCTCACAACACACTCTTCTCTCTCTAAAATAAAGACAAAGTATAAGAGATGCAATTCGGAAATGCACGTATCCAAACAGAAGCGACGCCGGTGTACCTGTACAGCACACTAGATAAAATATTTAAGTGCCTTCACATGGAGAAAATAGAGACAAATGCAAGAAAGAAACTTGCCATTATGAGGAAGTTGGTAGGAACAAGCTGGAGGACCAATGAGGCAACTTTAAAGAAGGCATATACAAGTCAAATTAAAACGATACTAGAATACGGATCAGCAGCATGGACTTCAGAAGCCATAACCCATCTAACATCTCTGGATAAATGTAAAATACCAGACACTTCATTATATCATAAGTGCCATGACGAACTTTGGCATAAAAAATGGAAAACAGTCACATGCATCACCGCCTGACAATACAGGCGGGATACTAAAACCATGATCCAAGCAGAAAAATAGAAGACCATGCCAGCACACTTAATACAGAACAGATTCAGTGACTGCGCTAGTAGAAGGTTGGAGAGAATCAGTTTTATTCACCGATCCAAAGAATTTAAATACAAGGATGAACTACCAGCTATAACAAAATAAATAACACCAAAACGTTTCCCAGTTCTATGGGAGCTGTATCAATATTTCACTAACAGAATTATCATAAATAACACCTACAATTTGAGAGAGCTGAATAGTCTCCAAATGAAAAAAATTGTATGCAACATAATTGAACCTCAGAGAATTGCCAACAATTTTCCGTAATTGAACATAACGGTACCTCAGAGAAGCTTGGATACAAGTAAATACTGATGGATGGTTGGTTGCTGATGCATCGGTCTATGGGCTCATGCCTTTGATCCATACTGATGAAACAACAACCAAAGCAGTGAAGAATTGAGGTGCTGGAGTACATATAAAATATTCAGAAAAAGTAACTTAATTCATATGTTCACCAAATGGAATGTTCTGCTCCAACTACTGTGTAGAGGTATGCTTGTCCCACAAGCCCTTGAAAGCGATAAACTGCCAGTCATGAAGGAAGCCATTCGAGAAGTGAGCATCCAAAGAAGGGTAGTACTACAGTAGATACCATCCCTCCGTGCATACAAGGAAGTGACAAGTGACTTGTCATGGCGTATCACTACATTCCGCTTACTGACCTACTAGACTTTCACTATTTTTCCTGTTAGTAACATGCCGATAAATCCTAATCTTCTTCCATGTTTCTCACTTTGACACATTGTCAAATTAAATTAGCAATCGAACACCATAACATTCCAATGGATCTCTTTATTAACAGGGACAAATTGGTAGCATATCCTATCCAGGACGTAGCTATCAACCCAGCATTTGTTGGCTGTGGTGATTTTCTAGGCAATATAAATACGTTCAGTAGGTTGCCATTGATTTCTGAACGGTCCGGATGCACAATTGCCTGTGGTGAGGATCGAACTCGGTACCTTTGCCGTCACAGACGCGCTCTGTACCACTTCGCCACAGGGACAAATACATACGATTAATAACCACAACAATACCGCGTATAAGCAGTAGAATTATACCAAATGGAGATTTACTTTATTACTAGAATGCTAAGTCGTAGAATGTGTTTTACGCCATGAAAAGGACTGCTAAACTCATAATAGCATAGTTAACATCTCATGCTGAATAGCCTATTTCCACTAGTTCATTTACCGCGTACAACTGGATACAAGGATACACTAAAGGATTTTCAACTTCACGTTAACAGTTGGTTGCAAACACAACCATTGCTGGGAGATACCTTACAGTATATACATTTTCCAACTTACTAATGAAACGTGGCTCAAGGATGTAAAAATCAGTGTGATAAGTGTTCATCCGTACACATCAATCATATATACACAACTCACGACACTGTAAAGAAGCTTCATGTATTGTTTGTTAGAGAGACACCATAGAGCGAGCAGATTTTATTTAAAATAATCAAGTTTAAAAAAAAAACAAACATTGCTGCAATGGACAGAGAAGAATTTATTAACTTTTATAGATGACTTAAAGGCCATAAGCATTGTCTATTAGCTTTCCCCAGGTGAATGATTGTTGATCGCATTCACACTTGCCGTTAAGCGTAGGGGTGGGAGCTTAAGCTGTCGTTCCAAGGCCAGATGTGTCGCCGTGGTTGCATTTAGTCCATGTTTGTTCAAGGATATCTTGATATTTTTATCCACCGTTTTCTTGGTCTACCTTTGGCTTTTGCGCCAGGATATTCTTGTATTATATGCTCTTATTGGTATTTGGTTTGGCTTCATTCTCATAAGGTGACCGAACCATTTTACTTGCTGTCTCTCAATATGTTCGATACATGATATTATACCAACTCTTTTCCTAATTTCTTCATTTATTATTTTATCTAGTTTGCTAACCATTGCAGCTTTTTTTCATACACTTCATTTCACGTGACGATTTTTCTTTGCTGCGAAGCTGTTAAAGACCATGTTTGACGTTGGTAGCACAGTGTTGGTATAAATATTGTAGATATTATTTGTTTTTTATAAAGGCCATAAGTATGCAAGGCTAAACAATGACTATGGTGATTGCTCGAGCATCCTTCGCGTATAAAGTTATTCTTAATATTAAAATCATGGTCAAATCATCAGAGTCAGAACTCTCTGAAAATCCAATAAGTGCTTGAAAAGCCTTCTATAAGTTGACACTTTTAATGTCCATGAAGTTCTAAGGTTACATACTTTTGTTACGGGAGCCTAGTCCCGTAGTAAAACGGGGAAATTACCACATGAGTGCACTGGTTGATTCTTGCATTAACTTGAAAACTCTTGTAATCGATACATCGATTAGATGTATTTGATCAACGTAAAACTATTTTACCATTTGTAGAATGTATATTTACTGTATAGTTGATTTTCACCAGTTAATTTCAACAATGTATTCAGATTAAATATAAATAGAGGTTACTAAATATAGAACCCGTTTTCTGGAATGTCATCTCATTTCCAATATTTATAGATTGATCAGAACATTCTATGCAATGTCGCAACAACTATCTGTCCTGAGTAATGCCTTCAGACAGTGCAGAATCGTTTCTTGCTGCTTGCTGCCAACATTGTAACGTTTAATTGATAGAGCTGAAGAAGGTGAGTTACTTGCTCGGGTCTGTCTGGTCTAGTTCCAGAACGACTTTATCAGTGCCTGTCGAAAGTTAATCGAGTCATTCTATCAATCTTTCTATTTTTGGCTTTTGGTAATTTGGTTTCTATCTCTCTCGTCTATGGCTGAAAGTGGAGTACTGACTTTCAATCCCTTCTGTGCCGTTTAGGTTATGAATTTCTTTGAGATTTGTAATGTTAGTCATAGTTTTTCTTTGAGATTTGTAATTTAAGTCATAGTTTTTCTAAGAGATTTGCAATATTAGCCATAATTGTTCTTAGAGATGTATAATGTTAGTCATAGTTTTTCTTTGAGATTTGCAATTTAAGTCATAGTTTTTCTTAGAGATTTGTAATATTAGCCATAATTGTTCTTAGTGATTTGTAATTTCAGTCATACATTTTTCCAATTTAACTTGAACAGCTTAATCTTAGATTAATCAAGTTTGTAAAATTAATCCATCTGTAACTTAATCACCAAGCAAGCTATGTCACAAAGATACAGTGAAGTTAGAGGCCGACCACGAAAACGATGGACCACCGAAATAAAAGAGGCGACAAACTACACAATATATTCAGCACACACGAGGGCCATCTCCAGAAAATTCTTCTACCCCTGACGCTGAAAGGCAACAAAAAAGTTTAGCGAATAGTAGCTTAATACCATGTTTCCAAAGTGACGTGTACACCAAACAAGTCGGGTAATTTGACTTTTTAATGGTTGGGGGGAGGGGGGCAATTCGAGAATTATATATTTACTCTAATCTTATTAAATATCAATCCCACTATTCTAATGAAAAGAAAAATGCATAAACAACAAGACATACACGTAAAGAAAAACCATAGTATCCAGTGAAGGAATCAATTATTTTTTTATTATTTTTTATTCAGGGGACAACGGACAAAATGTAAGCACAACAAGGGTCACTGGTCGAGAAAGTTTGGGAAACACTGATTTTTTGCAAGACTATTCTTCAGTATTGATAGAAACTAGCCACTATGCAGTCTCAGAAACTAGTCTCCATGGTAATCTGACAAGCTAGTCTAGATGCAAGTCTGAAAAACTAGTTTAGATGCAATTATAAAGAACTAGTCTCGATGTAAGTCTGAGGGAATAGCATCCATGCAAGTCTGAGAAACTAGTCCCCATGCAAGTCGGATAGAATAGCTTCCATGCAAGTCTGAGAAACTAGTCCCCATGCAAGTCTGAGATAATAGCCTCCATGCAAGTCTGAGAAACTAGTCCCCATGCAAGTCTGAGAGAATAGCCTCCATGCAAGTCTGAGAGAATAGCCTCCATGCATGTCTGAGAAACTAGTCCCCATGCAAGTCTGAGAGAATAGCCGCCATGCAAATCTGAAAAACTAGTCTCCATGCTTCAGAAAAACTAGTTTCCATGCAACTCTGAGAAACTAGTCTCCATGTAAGTCTGAGAAACTAGTCCCCATGTAAGTCTGAGAAGCCAGTCTCTATGCAAGTCTGAGAAACTAGTCTAGATGCAAATAGGAAAAACTAGTGCCCATGCAACTGATAAACTAGTCTAGATGCAAATATGAAAAACTAGTGCCCATGCAACTGAGAAACTAGTCTCCATGCAAGTCTGAAAAACTAGTGCCCTGCAAATAAGAGCATTAAGGGGAAGTTTACCTAGGAGACGGTAGTATTACCACAAACTTCATATTTAAATAACGTTTAAAGTTACATTGCTGCTGCAACTTTCACAGTAGATACCTAAATGAATACACTATAATTATAAGGTTAGATGTTTCTTTCTGTATAAACGTGAATAGAATTTATTTGGTCTTGAACAAAATTATTAAAATTTTCATTTTCGAAATGGTAAGGTCAGTTCTATAAAGGTTTTGAGAAGATATTAAGTACAAATGAGTTATAATTAAAAATCTATGCATACAAACGGAAGAGCTATGACACATACCACGGATATTAGAAAACATTTTCAAACTTTTCATACAGGCTGGTTCTAAGTTTACCCATTTTTGGGTGAAGAGTTTTCAAATTTGAATGGCTGTAAAAATTGCAAATATACATAGATAGCAAAGTTCCTAGTATGTGCTATAGGAAACTATGTTTGCAATATGCTGAACACTTTTCATCAATATTGGTTAATATTTGAAAAAGTTATGAGCGCAGAAGTGACAATTACATCAAAATTTTTCATCATAACTCTCTGTCCGTCAAATCTTGTTCAAGCACTGTTCCCTTCTTCAATCTGATTTTGAAACTTGTACCGCTTTCCAGCACTTTCCTTTGGTTACCTATAGGAGTGAGAAAAATCTTAATGACATCTTGGTCCACAGTCACCACAGGTCATATGTTCCTGCTCATTTTGGCACTATTCGTTGCAAAAGCTGTCGTTCCTACAAATGTCCCTATGTAGTTTATATATGCTCTGTTTCATTTCCTAAGGTCACTTTCACTATTGACCCTTAAATGTGAATCCCGTAATATCATTTACGTTATCATATGTAAACGTCTGACTGATACTATGGGCACGCTTAGAAACATATAGTGTACTACGTACGCCGACAATAGTTAGAATAGATCGCGAAATTTGTACTGAAGGAAGTTACTTAATTTTTGTGTATGGGTAGGCGGTTGTTATGGGGTGAAAAAGAACACATAGACTTAACAGTGTGGTCACACAAACAAGAGGTAAATATTTAAGAAAGTTGAAGGATGCAGATTTATATTGTTGTTTTCTCTCGTGAGTCCATGACCAGAATGCAGTAACTGCTCGTGATGCATAGATACAACAGAACCTAGCGGTATCTAAAAATCAAATGAACCGAAACGGAACAGTCCGTTTCCGCATGTTTAATAACATTTTGAATAAGATATATATAAACAACATAAATTGCATAAAAACACCGGATATGTGTAGTTGAAAGCATGGCTATCGCCATTAGTAAACATTGTAATAATTACACGTATATCTGCATTTAAATAACACACATTTATAGACTTATTAAATGTTATATTCATAGACAATCCAGCCTAGTGTTATCGATCATCTACGTTCAACAATGGCGTCATAGACATGATATACGTCCATGTTTGCTGTCCGTGACCGCTGGTTATATACCTATAGAATCTACACTGACATTGACAAATGCGGGTTTGAAAAATGCGCAACACATTTTCTACAGAACCCCACTGTCTTGTCATGGTCTGATTGTGATTTATATCACTGTACAAGTTCGTACTCATAAACTTAAGAGCGGTTTTAACTCTACCCGTCACCAACACCATTAATAACCGCCATTTTGATTTCAATTCGTTTCCGGCAACAATAGAAGATTGTTGAACGAACAACCGTAAACCATTTTTGGCAATTCTCCCTTCTTTCATTTGTGAACAGAGCCACATAAAGACATTCTTTGAGTATATATTTTCTAACTACATGACGTTTTAATAATAGTAGACTGAACCGTGATCTGATGCATCAAGAAGTTCATAAACGTGCAGATAAAACGTGTTCCATCTAACAACCAAGATATTACTTCTGTCCTGTTGTACACCCTTATCTTTATCTGGCGCAATCGATGAGACCCTGTGTAGTCTATCTGGATTAGCTGTTCATCTGCTAATGGAACAGTTCATCAATTGACACCATTTTATGGTGGCGGCCCGAATAAAATATTGGCTTATCTGTGTTGAGTTTCATTCAATAGTAACCGCGCTCTTTCATAGATCCTTAACTGTAGAAATGTAATAACTCCCTCAACTTAGAATATGACTTGCCATATTGGTCTTTGGTTTTTGTATTTTTGGTGCCCTCGAAATCAGTCGTGAAAACGTTGAAACAGTTTCAGGTCAGGTTAGTCATTCGTACATTGAAGGTTGGCTGTAATAGGTCTATAACATGGTGGTAGTGGTTGGCATAATAGTATACGTTTGTTAGATTTTTCATTCATGTTTGTATTGCTTTATTCTTCACGAACGCCTGTGTTCAATATTTGTTTGAAACAGGCGTCAATAGAGATGTTGATACCTCGTGCGGTAATTCACAGTGTTCCTCTTTAACCATACTTCAGGACATTTATTAGGCTATCTCTATTGTATAGCGTAATGAATACTATATTTATTTTGCATAATAAACAGATTTAATATTTTTTAGAATCGTGTTTTCTGAAAGACAATTTTTATATCTTTTGGTGTCATTCTTTTCTTGGCGTTACCCTGCACAGGTCGCACACCGTCACCCCCTATTGGCGCCAGTGACTTGAAGCGAGTTTTTCAACATATCACCTTGTGTGTGCACACAATTTAATGTTTCTGTTCTTCATATCGAAATCAGTATTTCTCTGTTAGCTTAACTTTCTAAACTAAATATTTCCTATTAGCGTGAGTTTTCATTAAAGGAGCTCTCCTTGTTTATATATCTATAATTAATAATCTAGTTTTCATAGTAGAGGTATATACAAATCATATTTATTCCTTTGATTTTTTGATGATTTTTTTTCCAAATATAACCAAACCGTCCTTCCGTTGTATTTCTTAGTTGTCTTACAGTGTCATTATTACAGAGCTATGGAGAGCCATTATCGCCTACGCCAGCCGGTATGCACCTGATGATGATGATGATGATTATACCACTATAATATAGCATTATATCGTTTCTCACACTGATATAATCTTCCTTCACTATTACAATGTGTCCCACTGTGATATAATCTTCCTTCACTATTACAATGTGTCCCACTGTGATATAATCTTCCTTCACTATTACAATGTGTCCCACTGTGATATGATCTTCCTTCACTATTACAATGTGTCCCACTGTGATATGATCTTCCTTCACTATTACAATGTGTCCCACTGTGATATGATCTTCCTTCACTATTACAATGTGTCCCACTGTGATATAATCTTCCTTCACTATTACAATGTGTCCCACTGTGATATAATATTTCTTCACTATTACAATGTGTCCCACTGTGATATAATATTTCTTTACTATTACAATGTGTCCCACTGTGATATAATCTTCCTTCACTATTACAATGTGTCCCACTGTGATATAATCTTCCTTCACTATTACAATGTGTCCCACTGTGATATGATCTTTCTTCACTATTACAATGTGTCCCACTGTGATATAATCTTCCTTCACTATTACAATGTGTCCCACTGTGATATAATATTTCTTCAGTATTAAGATCTGTCGTAAGGTGATATAATATTCCTTCGGTATAAACATCAGCGCCAAACTGATATAATCTTTCTAGAGTATTACATGTGTCCCAAGCTGATACAATCTTACTTTGTTATTCAAATCTGTCCCAAGCTGATATAATCTTCCTTCAATATTACAATGTGCCTCAAGCTGACAAAGTCTTATTTTCAGTACTACTGTTTGGTTCTGAAGTATTGCAGCAACTCATTAGGTGATTTAATCTGTTCTGACCATTAAAGGTAAAGGTAGGTCCCATGGCATCTGCCGTCGTGGATGACGATAACTCTTTATGTACTAAGCCGCAGCAACTATTAGGTGGGGTGGCCAGTTCCCTTCCTTGCTGTTTTCTACCTTCCCCACATCATGCGTCAGGTATTCATTTACTGCTGAGTCGACTGGAGGAGTGGTCGTGTCAAGTGAGAATTCTGACCATTACAATGTGGTATTAGCGAATGCAATCTTCTGTCAGTGTTCTAAAGTTCCTTTCGCTGATGTAATGTTCCTTGTTCTAAAGTTCCTTTCGCTGATGTAATGTTCCTTGTTCTAAAGTTCCTTTCGCTGATGTAATGTTCCTTGTTCTAAAGTTCCTTTTGCTGATGTAATGTTCCTTGTTCTAAAGTTCCTTTCGCTGATGTAATGTTCCTTGTTCTAAAGTTCCTTTCGCTGATGTAATGTTCCTTGTTCTAAAGTTCCTTTTGCTGATGTAATGTTCCTTTAGCATTAAAATTTGTTTCTATGTGATATAATTATTTCTTTAGCATTGCAATATTTTCATAACTAGTGTCATTGTTCTGTAGTATTGCAATAATTGCATAGCTAATGTCATTGTTCTGTAGTATTGCAATAATTGCATAGCTAATGTCATCTTTTTCTAGTATTCCAATAATTTCATAACTGTCAATTCCTCTAGCATTACTATAATTCCATAGCTAATATCATCTTCCTCTAGCATTGCAATAATTACATAGCTAATATCATCTTCCTCTAGTATTGCAATAATTCCATAGCTAATATCATCTTCCTCTAGTATTGCAATAATTACATAGCTAATATCATCTTCCTCTAGTATTGCAATAATTCCATAGCTAATATCATCTTCCTCTAGTATTGCAATAATTCCATAGCTAGTGTTATCTTCCTCAAGAATTGCAATAACTCCATAGTTAAAGTCATGTTTCTCAAGTATTGCAGTAATCCCATAGCTAATGTCAGTTCCTCTAGTATTGCAATGTGTTGTTACTGAAAGAAATAAGTGGGATGGGCTTTTGTTCCCCACAAGAAAGGCAGAAGGTGTTCGAAATATTGTCTGTATACTCCACTCGAGCATGAAAATGAAATTAGAAGCAGTAAAGCGGTACTCGATTGGTGACTGAAATATCAACTCTCAAGCGGCACTCGGTTGGTGACTGAAATATCAACTCTCACTCGGCACTCGATTGGTGACTGAAATATCAACTCTCACTCGGCATTCGGTTAGTGACTGAAATATCAACTCTCAAGCGGCACTCGGTTGGTGACTGAAATATCTACTCTCACTCGGCACTCGATTGGTGACTGAAATATCAACTCTCACTCGGCATTCGGTTAGTGACTGAAATATCAACTCTCACTCGGCACTCGATTGATGACTGAAATATCAACTTTCCAGGGGGAAACTCTCAGACTTCTAACGCATGATACATAAGATAGAATGGTACCCTTTATTTAAAAAATGGGTAAACGGTTGTCCAAAGTAGTACATAGTATACTGCCTGCACCCAAGATGCCGAGCACACCAGAGTGCTAGGGACTAGCGACACATAGCTAGTAACTGAGCATCAAAGTCAGCGAACTGACAAAGACCCTAGGACACGACACTCTCACGTAGTGGGTCTGGACACAGGTGTACAGTAATATAACCTGGCCATGTTTTAGGGATCCATGAGATAAGAAAAGACACCCCATCCACAAAAATAACCGTGCAGAAGTCGTATATGTCGACCAAAAGGTGTAGTATCGCAGCAAAGCTGTAAACAGACATAGCACTTCAAACGTCCTTTTCAGGACGAATGACACAGAAGAAGAAGAAGTATACTGCCCTGATAATGCGGGGGCCAAGGGCAGGCAATAAAAGAGTAAATTTGTAGTAGTAAGCATATACTCCTCACAGCAAATCGAACATTTTATAACTATCCATAAACATTGTTTACCAAATGTTTACTTTTGACAAAATGATCTGAGTGCAAAATATAAAACTGTAACCAATACCACAGCCATCACTACTTTCTGCATAATTACTGTAATTGTCTTCATTCATCACAAGGTCATGACCCTCTCTCGTGCCGACATGACAGAAATTCGCAGTTATTTCTCTAAAGTCCATTAGCTGTCTGTCCATTAATGTCTCCCAGAGATTTCGTTACCATTTTGGTCATAGCTTTTTGGTGATAGAAGTAATGACAGCATGGTAACGTGCACACAGAATAACATAAATTGATAACTTGCACACAGAATAACATAAATTGGTAACTTACAGAAGCAATAAGCCAATGTGGTAACTTACAGAAGCAATAAGATAATGTGGTAACTTACAGAAACATTTAGCTAATGTGGTAGCTTACAGAAACATTTAGCTAATGTGGTAACTTACAGAAGTAATAAGCTAATGTGGTAACTTACAGAAGCAATAAACAAATGTGATAACTTACAGAAGCAATACGCTAATGTGGTAACTTACAGAAGCAATAAGCTAATGTGGTAACTTACAGAAACATTTAGCTAATGTGGTAACTTAAAGAAGTAATAAGCTAATTTGGTAACTTACAGAAGCAATACGCCAATGTGGTAACTTACAGAAGCAATAAGCTAATGTGATAACTTACACAAGCATTAAGCTAATGTGGTAACTTACAGAAGCAATAAACTAATGTGGTTACTTACAGAAGCAATAAGCTAATGTGGTAACTTACATAAGCAATAAGCTAATTTGGTAGCTTATAGGAGCAATAAGCTAATGTGGTAGCTTACAGAAGCAATAAGCTAATGTGATAACTTACAGAAGCAATAAGATAATGTGGTAACTTACAGATAGAATAACCTAAGCTGGAAACTAATTCAAACTTGGTTATTTGGTTTTAGAATACTATTTCGCATGTTTGTTGCCGGGGCCCGAAAGGGGAGCAAAGAAAGCAACACGTTTACCTTCCACGCATGTCGTAAAAGGTGACTAAGGAGGTTATGGGTTGGAGTTGGCTGTCCCATCCCATATAGGGTCAGTGACCCAAAGCCATGCTGAAGTCGGATGTGTCAGGTCTAAAGCGCAGATATCGCAGCAATGCTGTAAACCATGACACAACGCATTCCGTTCTCCAGACTACATCCTGCTAATCTGCAGGAGATTGAGAACAAAAGCAGAAGAAGAAGAAGAAGAAGAATACTTTTTATGGTAACGTATCCTATTCAGGATGTAGCCATTAACCCAGAATGAATTTTATTACTGTAGTGATATTCTAGGTAATATGAATACGTTCAGTAGTTTGCCATTGCTTTCTTAACGGTCCGGATGCACAATTGTCTGTGGCAGAATTCGAACCCCATACCTTAGCTGTAACAGACGCGCTCTGTAACACTCCACCACAGAGCCGGATATAGTATGCTAACTGAAGCAATATCTAAGTGTGCTAATTACAGAGTAGAACAACCGAATCTTGTTACAGCGCACAGAAGCAATATTTTACCGTGATAACTTACATATATAAATATCTGCATTGGTAACTTATAGAAAGCATAACCGTGCATGATACCTTACAGAAGTATCGCATATTTTCTAAGTGTAAGTTGTACAACTAACGTCGTTCATGGCATTATGGTCCAGAAAATGTCACATATCTCTTTGCTGTACTTCCTGGTGCCGGCTATGTGGCGGAGAGGAACAGAGCCCGTCTGTTACGGCTAAGGAGCCGGGTTTAAATCCAACTGTAGCTAGTTGTGCATCCGGAATTGTGCATACGTATTTATATTCCTAGAAAATTGCTACAGCTAAAATATCATGGGTTGTTGGTTAGGTCCTGAACCAAACATGCTACAAAAACTAGCGAGAGGTTAATACTTTAGTCTCACATTCGTGTGTTCCAGGGTTCAACTCCCGATAAGGAGTGTCCGAGAGTAAATTAAAAATTACATAATGTCATGCCACCTTTATCACACATCTACACGTAACACCTCCCTGCAAATCCCTAATGGTGAAACATGAAAGAGTGACAGCTGACTGACATGTAATTTTACTTCCTGACAATGACCCGTTGATTATTTTTGTAATAACGGTCTTAGCTGTCCATCATTACCTGGCCGTTTACATGTTATTAAATGTTCCCTCTATTAACTACTAATATCTGACAGTTATTTTAAGGGATATTACCCTTGTACTCGCCCAACAAAACTAATGGCTCATCAATATAGCAGGTCCTCCGGTTGGGTTTAATTAGTTTTCAAGATGACCGCGGTTCGTTAAGTGCGCTATTTCCTTCCTTGTCACTGGAAACGGCCTGGCTAACATCATTCTAGTGTGTGATACAGCAATGTTTAACAATAACCAATCAGATCCTGGCGATAAGTGAATGGCTACAAGATGGCGTCGCTGTTAACGGCATGCACGCTGAAATAGGGGAATATAAGTGTCATCATTATGCTTATTGCACTCGGAAAATGATATTACACTCGCCATTACCTCGGTCTGGTATTGTTATCAAGATTATGGCATAAATTATTAGTTGAAAATAGTTTAGTGCCAGTCTTTATTAATGACATACCATCAGTTGTGGTTCCAATAAACAGGTCAGTGCTCGCTGGGAAATGGAATCTGTTGGTATCCTTATATTACCAGACTGTTACCGCGGGGATTCCAGTACAGACTAATTGCGGCTCTGTAACATCTCTTGTGGCATTTATTAACGTCTAAACTCCAGCTGATACTTTCACATACTCTTGTTGGTACTTTCATCTATTCAGACAACTTCGTGAATTGAGATCATCAAGGAATGGACAAGGCTTGAAATCTACACATTCGTTCGCATCGCAGAAGACAGGAGACAATGGATATTTCTATGTGTGGACGCATCCTGCCTACACCCACATGATGACTGAAGAGTTGTTTAGTGCGATAGTCATCATATAACCATCACTACACTATACAGACGTCCATATGTGTACCAATCTCCATTTGAGCGTATCCGTCATTAACCAATGGATGACAGATCCAGTTCTCTGTAGGTTAATGAACATTTGTTTAAATTTATTCATTTAGTTCGACTCTGTGGTGGCGTGGTATAGTGCGCGTCTGTGAAGGCCAAAGTACCGGGTTCGAATCCTGCTGCAAGCAATTATGCATCATGACAGTTCAGAAAGCAATGGCAAACAAATGTACTATTATATTGCCTATAAAATTACTGCAACCAAAAAATGTTGAATTAGTTGCTACATCCTGAATATACTACCAAATATTTCTATTAGCGCTAAATTCTGGCGAAGCCGCATTTCAAGGCCAGGTTATTCTTCTTCTGAGTACTCTCTCTGATAATCAACACTTCAGTTCGTGTGACGTCTACCGGGGAGTGTGAAGTACGCTGTGCTGCTGGTTTCATAGTAAAGCTGCATTATTTTGTGCCTTTTGGACCAGCACATCCGTTTTAGGAATGCTTTTATTTCAGGTGAGCTTCCCTAGTGTGGAACTGTCTTCCTATCTGTTGCCAGGAAAAATCAGTGTGTATATGGCTTTACGTCGTGACTGCTTATCACCCACTGTGTCCTTGGGCTTTTCATGTCAAATTGTGTCCCTGTGTCACCGCTTCGGAGGAAACGATGATAATGGAATTAGAATTGGATCGACTTCTATCTCGTACAAGGTGTTCTGCTGTTAGTGTATTGGTCTATGTGTAATTATATACCATATTACTCTTATTACTACTGGTGCTTCTGATATTACTCTTATTACTATTACTACTACTACTACTACTACTATTAGTCCGGAGCATGTCCGGATAGTGTATACCGTAGTGGAATGATAATTTGTTGCACAAAACAAACAATATCTTCTACTAGTTCCTCACGCCACAACACCGCTCCATTTGCAGTGTAAGATAACGGCTGGCCTGTACTACCAGGTTGGCATGTACATAAGTTCACTAAGGCAAGAAAATTGAAGGTATCACAGCGCTAGAGGAAGCGCCATATGCAAGATTAAGTGAGAAAATCTAAACCATAACGAAAGCAATATTCATTACCTAGAATGAGCTTTTAGTTGTCTATTTCTATCTTTGGGGATGTGGTTGGTTCAGTTAGGAAAACCCGTTTACTTGAGTTGCAAGGCGATTCGGTGCCGCTAGAATGGACCCGTTTCAATTCCCCCTAGCTGTAAGAATTATTTGCATTTATCCTCATGCTTCTTACTTGAATTTACTTGTAAAAAACAAATTATAATCCAGTTTTATTTTTATTTTTGCAGAGATCACATGCCAGAAACCAGCAAGCACCAGATTACAATAGAAAAGACACCAGGATATTTTGTAACACGTCATACGCCAAAACGTATCTTTAATATGGATCCGTCCATCAGATTAATTCTGGTAGTTCGTGACCCAGTCACAAGAGCTATATCAGACTATTGCCAAGCAGTTAGTAAACATCCCATGAAGCCGTTCGAAGAAATGGCTTTGCTTGATGAGCGCTTGGGATTAGTCAACACTTCCTGGGGTGCCATCAAGATCGGTGTGTACGCTAAGCATATGGAGCACTGGCTTCAAGTTTTCTCTTTAAACCAGATCCACTTGGTGGATGGTCAAAAACTCATTGAAGAACCAGCTAGGGAAGTGGCTAAAGTAGAAACGTTTCTTGGCTTGCCCAAGTATATCAACGACTCACATTTCTATCTCAGGGGATTCAAAGGAACTTTTCCGTGTCTTATTAGAGAAGGGAAACCCCATTGTCTTGATGAAAAGACAAAGGGGAGAGACCATCCGGTGGTGAAAGAAAGCGTCTTACAGCGCCTCAGGGATTTCTATAGACCGTTCAACGCTAAGTTCTACCAAATGATTGGCCGTAACTTTGATTGGAGTTAATATCAGATGGATTAATTATGATGTGTCTTATACTTGACGTTTATTGTTGATGTTTATAATACAATTATGCCAGATTTGTAACTTTCACTTACTCTTGTATTTAAATACGTTATCTTGTGTACTGTTATCCTTAACTGCAACATGCTATTTAATTAACACAGATTAAAGTTTCCGTTTGAAATTTGTGTTTGTTTTAAAAAGTTTGAGATGTTGTTTTTGTAGTCTTAAGACATGCCAGTTTGGTTGTGCTTATGCCAAATGTGGCACTCGAAATAACGCATATTATCATATATTTTTGAATATGTACAGATTAAATATGATTTATATAATTGTATTCGTTATTTTATAATAATTGTATTTTACAGAAACCACGCGCACAAAGTGCATTTAATACAGAACAATAACTCAAAGTTGCTCAGTTTATTAACTTATCTCTCGAACACAGTGTCAGAATGTATGAGTTTGTCTTCCGAATAGTGAATACATATGTGCGACTTCATCTACCGGTCATCCGCTCATCTTATAAGCATCTATGACTTCATACTTAGAACATATTGTTAGGAACTATGACTTCATCTATGACTTCATACTTAGAACATATTGTTAGGAACTATGACTTCATACTTAGAACGTTATGTTAAGAACTATGACTTCATCTATGACTTCATACTTAGAACATATTGTTAGGAACTATGACTTCATCAATGACTTCATACTTAGAACATATTGTTAGGAACTATGACTTCATCTATGACTTCATACTTAGAACATATTGTTAGGAACTATGACTTCATCTATGACTTCATACTTAGAACATATTGTTAGGAACTATGACTTCATCAATGACTTCATACTTATAACATATTGTTAAGAACTATGACTTCATCTATGACTTATTTCTTAGAACATATTGTTAGGAACTATGACTTCATCAATGACTTCATACTTAGAACATATTGTTAGGAACTATGACTTCATCTATGACTTCATACTTAGAACATATTGTTAGGAACTATGACTTCATCTATGACTTCATACTTAGAACATATTGTTAGGAACTATGACTTCATCTATGACTTCATACTTAGAACATATTGTTAAGAACTATGACTTCATCTATGACTTCATACTTAGAACATTTTGTTAGGAACTATGACTTCACCTATGACTTCATATTTAGAACATATTGTTAGGAACTATGACTTCATCTTTATGAAATACTTTAAACATCGATGATTTAATCTTTATGACATACTATTACAATTTATGAGTTCATAATTATAACATATTGCAAGTATTAACATATATAACTTTATCATTAAAATATATTGCAAGTATTAGTATTTATTACTTCATATTTAGTTATGATTTCATCTATGAAGTCATATTTAAAAAAGTATTGTAACCTATGATTTCAATTTTGGGATATATTCTTAGAATATATGACTTCATCGTTACAACATTTTATTAGCATTTATGACGAGATATCAAATGTATTATTCGTGTCTATGATTTTATCACGTGGACCTGTTACTGTGAATACACTGTATCTTCCTATCGTTGTCGCCTGTGTGTTGTCGGGGCCCGAAAGGGGAGCAAAGAATAGCAACATTGTTTACCTTCCATGCATGTCGTACGAGGCCACTAAGGAGGTTATGAGATGGAGTTGGCTGCGCCATCCCATATAGGGTCAGTGACCCAAAGTCATGCTGAAGTCGGATGTGTATTGGTCGAAAGGCGCAGATATCACAGCAATGCTGTAAACCATGACACAATGCATTCCGTTCTCCGGACTACATCCTGTTGATCTGCAGGAGTTTGAGAGCGAACGCAGAAGAAGAAGAAGAATCTTCCTATATTGTTTTAATAATGTCTATGATTTCATCTTTGAGAAGTTGGTGTTATGTTTTGATTTTCCATACTCTAGAGATGATTTATTGTCAAATTTGATATAATCTTCCACACCGAGTATTATCACATATGACATCATCTTTCACACGTATCACATATCACGTCATCTTTCACACACCGAGTATTAACACATATTACGTAATTGCCTAGTAATAGCACACATATGACGTCAACTTTCACACGTAGCATTAACACACGACATCTTCTTTCCACGTAATATTAGCATTTATGACATCACTCTTTCAACATAATATCAACATATATGACTGCATCGTTGGGATACATTTTTATTACTTACTTCGTATGAAAATAAAATATTACAGGAAATACAAATTTTGGATATATTAAATGACATGACACCTTGTTGAAGACCTTTCTTGAAAGTAATCATGGGATGGCGAGGAAGAGGTCGGCAGAGATACAAGTCTGAAAGAAACATCCCGTGGTGGACATGTTATAGTCTAGTAGAGTGCACCACCAAATCAAGCGACGGAGGATATTTGAGATTCGTTGCAGCCACCCTTCGTTGCGGAGACGACACTTAATAATGATAATGACTAATTACTTCATATCTGAAATATAGTTTTAGTATTGATGAGTTCTTTTTTGGGGGATATAGACTTAGCATTACTAATTATATCTTTAGGATATAGTTTCAATATTATTGACGTTATCTTCTAGAGATTATACTAATATTGATTATTTTTTATGACAATTGATATATACACACATTTTGGATCAGGATGTAATCAGGGTTTTACCTTTCAGATATACTTTTGAGACCTAGAATGTAATCGATTCTGACAAAATATTGGAAGTCAATAACTAATGGCAACACTGTGGACTGTCCTTCACATAGATCTAATATTGTTTAATATTGACCTTTATTTCTGATTGTAGGTGAAATGAAGCTTTACATATTTTATAACGTGATATATTAGCATTTTATTTCTTCTTCTGCAATCGTTCTTAAACTCCTGCAGGTTATTGCCCGGAGACACAAGAGCGTTGTTCGTTGGTTTACAGTTTGGCTACGATATCAGTCCTTACAGCTTGATAAATTCAACTTCATTACGGATTGTATTTACTACTTACCTATTGGATAGTGTAGTCATCGCCTTCCACAAACTTCCCTTTTTCCTTTTTATTACATTCATGGCAGGTCATACTTTTGTTATTCTTTGCTACCCTGTCGTATGACTGTCATACGTAATAACAGAGCGTTTCATGTTATTCTGCCACCACGACCTCCAAGAGTGTTACAGAGCTGTCACATCTCATAACTCAGCTCTATCTTAAAAATATATGTTAAATCATTCATGAATTATCTATATCATCCCTTGTTCTCTTGAATTTACTTTATTAGTTTTGCACACTTGGTTGGGGTCTGTATTGATTCTCTTTGAATTCTAACAAATATTTTTCATGTTCTACGCAGACCTGTATCTAGTGATAACTTTTATATTCCACGAAAACCTGTATTTTGTTATTAATTGCATATTCTACAAACACCTGTATTTAGTTATTAGTTTCATATTCCACGAAAACCTGTATTTTGTTATTAGTTTCATATTCCACGAAAACCTGTATTTTGTTATTAATTGCAAATTCTACAAACACCTGTATTTAGTTATTAGTTTCATATTCCACGAAAACCTGTATTTTGTTATTAGTTTCTATTCCATGAAAACCTGTATTTTATTATTAATTGCATATTCCACCAAAAGAAGTCTTCACTGATTAGTTTCATATTCCACAAAAACCTGTATTTGGTGATTAGTTTCATATTCCACAAAAACCCTTTATTTTGTGATTAGTTTCATATTCCAGGCAGGGTTGTAAATTGTGATTAGTTTCGTTCATTTAAACCCGGATGTCTACAAGTAGCGGTCAGACAACATGCTGCCACTGGCGTCCGTTATTTTGTGCTCGGACATTGACCTCAGTTGAGTTGGTCTCTCATTTAAATGTGAATAAAATAATGAAGCCGAATGCTTGTGGAAAGGAACAATATAATGGCGATAACAGTCGACAATAGTCGGCTAATGGGGAAAACAGCCTTCTAAGGTGACTCTTTTGACTTTCTCGGTATTTTCATTGGTGACTATGATTATACAATGTCAACAGCCAATAAAAATAACCGGAACAGCGAATTATGCCATTTTAGAAAGCGGTTTTTTTCCGTTAGTCGACAGATTTTCTCTCACAGACGTTCTGGCAGTTTCTTTAAAAAAAATATTTCCTGCTGACTACATAAATCCAGGAAATGTCCGTTCTAAAATATTAATAACTGCAACATCTGTTGAACATGTGCGCAATGATTTGGGGGATGACGAGTCGACTTGATGTTTAGAATGATTATCATGAAAATTACATTTTTAATTAAATCCTGTAATAATTTGAGTTTAGTAACGATGTTTAGATATGTCGTTTCTTTAGCTAGATCTGAGTCTGTTTAGTAATCGGAGGTGCAGTGGGTGTATGTACTTAATGTATTCATCAGAATTCACACTGGTTAGTCTCTTATAGATAGTTTTCATATCTAATTTTACAGTTAATTTTTGCTTATACTAATGTAATAATAATAAAGAATAAGAATAATAAACCCACAGTGAAACCCGAAAAATGATAAAGCAGATGTGCTAGCAAAATAGGATGCAACGCAGGAATAAAAGCAACAAGAAAGCAACTATCACGAAAAGAAGGCGCAACACAGGAGCAAAAAGACAAAGAAAAGGGTCTGTTACGAAAAGTGTGCGTAACGCAGGAACAAAAAGACCACAAAATCATCTACCAGGAAAAGAGGGTCATCAGTAAAGCTATTAGAAAAGTTGACCGCCCAATAGACAATTATTATTTTCTCGACAGAGCCGAACAAGCTACCATCTTTCGCACTAGGATGGAACACGACTAAACTGCCACATACATATACTACGACTAGTTAAATTCACTCTGTTCACATGTGGGCAGGTAGCACATATTGTGTAACTAATCATGCAAGACTGCATTACACTAAACAGTTGCGGACTGAGCACAGGCATCCATAAGCAAACATCCACAGAAAGCTGTATGGAAATGTTGAATAACTGTCAAAAATAGCAACAATTATTCGGACTTTCATGCGAAGACGTAGTTAAACAACTGCCAACCAGAAGAAGAAAAATATGTCAGAGACACCAAAACATACAATCATAAACAGAAAATAATAATAAGAGGATGTATTATCGATGTAGAAAATAATGAATAGAATATAACATATCGGAATATATAAATGCATAATAGATAACTTCCATAAATATGAGAAAAATGATAAACACTTGTTAAATGACAGTGTTTGTCGATATAACTTGCAACATCATCATCATCATCAAGTGACATATTCTTTCCAGAACGTAATCTTTCCTATGGATCTCTTGTATTTTCTGCGGTCTTGAGCAAGTTGTCCTGAATCTTTCAGTGACAAGCGCAGGAATTCTTGAATATCTTTTGTCCAACGGCGTCTTGGTCGGCCTTTGCCTCTGTTGTCTTCTATCATTCTCTCCAGTAACACTCTCTTCGTGCCGTCGTGTCTCTTACTATGACTGAAAAAAACCTAGCTTTTTCTTTAATTTCCAATACGAATTATTCACAACATCCATAGAAAATTTCTTGGCACAATACTCCTGTAGGGTTACTACAAGGGTTGCAACAACAATTCGAAAATAGGAAACATCGACGTTTACATGTTGTTGTTAGTTAGTTCCTTTTGTATCAAAGAAGACACAGAGAGTAGTAGTCTCTTCTTTCCATGTTGAGAGCTACGCTGCGATTTGATGTATTTCTTGTGTATTGTTTATGTCCAGTATTGAGCTTTATCTGTTGGTTGTTCTGAGTGGTTTCTGTTCGGAAACTTACTTTTATTTTTTCTTCTGCGTTTCACATGAAAGTTTGTTTAGGAAGTTTGTTTCCATTAATTGTGAGAACTTGGTCGATGTAGTTAACCTTGTTTAGAAAGTATGTTTTCATTCATTTTGAGATCCTGTCGACATAATTAACCTTGTTTAGAAAGTCTGTTTTCATTCATTTTGAGATCCTGTCGACATAATTAACCTTGTTTAGAAAGTCTGTTTTCATTTATTCTGGGATCCTGGTGGACATAATTAACCTTGTTTTTAATAATGCTAAATATTGTAGTTAGTTGTCCACTTTAGTTGGAGATAGCTATTGTGTTGACTGACTCTAAGTGGGAGTGAAATAGTCACACTGCAATCTACGATGCATGTCGTGTTCTGTGACTAAGGAGATATTTTGATTATTTAAAAACAACAACCTGCATATGAAATTGTGCAATCTCCAGTTGTGGCGCCCTTAATTAAACCTTATTCATTTATACTGTGGCGCTTCAGGTATGCATTTAGTACCCCCCTCCCTCCAACATGGAAGACTACTCCAGTTTCCCCTGCCTAGTTTCGTCCTTGCCTCTGTAGGGGGAGTGAAAAACTCCATCAGGGGTCTGCCATCATTTTCATCATTATAATTATCGCACAAATGTTTGATACAGTAACTATGTCATTCCTAAAACTGTTCATCAATCGTTATTAATAAAATAACTCATAATGTATATAACCCAACATAACATAGTACCATAACGTAAAATGTGCTATATAGTATCATAACAATTAAGTCGCACACTCTATATAGCACCATAACATTCAAAAATTACGCTCTCTATATATATATATATATAAAATTTAAGTAGCTACTCTATACAATATCATAACATTTCAGTAGCAAACTCTATATAATATAACATCTAGGCAGTATGTTCTATACAGTATCCGACTATTTCAAATGAGCTTGCGATTTGCATTAAAGTTCACCATTATGAATCACAACATTAGTTGCTGTTTTTTCACGTCATAATGGCTGATTGTTCTTTCTTACCATATTACATTATTCTATAAAACTGTACTTCTAGACGTTATAAAGGGTAAATTTGTTTTATATGTTGCATTTATTTATTGCCTATTTACTTTCTTGTGTATCATTCAATAATAATAAGTGTCAATTGTCATTGTTTAATTACACTTATATCTGTTTATTCGCTTTTATTAGTAGCCTGCATATATAAATATCTGATGTAAATAATTGTATGTGAGATCATTTCATTATTTATTTCATTCCTCTGGCATGTTTATATATACAATTACTTTACGTTTGATGAAATTAGTAATGACCGTATAGTGAATAAATGATGAATGAATGACAAGAAAATTGTAGTCACAGATGTCATGTAAGAAAATCAAAGAAGATTGTATTACCTCATTATCTGGAAACAATACAATATTTGTTTACTCCTGTTTTCTAAATGGAATATCTATACTACATATATATATATATATCCTTACTATGCCTTTCTCTTGACAGTTCTTACTACAATAATTGAGACAGTCTTCTTTTGTCTCAATATCTCAAATATAGACGGATATTATTTTTACTAGTTTTACAATGCTGTTATCATCCTTCTCATTGGGATGATGGTCTGTTTGTTTTGATGTTTACAATCCCCAAGAATTAACTGGACAGTTTTGCTTTGTGACTATCTCCGGGAATTACAAACAACTTGCTCTTACTTCCTATGCCTAATACAGATTTTTTCTTCAGGATTTTTTTTAATAACCAGAAGACTTCAACTCTCGGCGGTGTATGTAATGCCTTAAAGAAAATCGAGACTATCGGTAATAGAGACCTTCTAACATAATTGGTTAGGATCCAATTCGTTATGTTTATTTTAAATTATTGTTGGGATTTCAGTTGGTCACTATTTATATATTTGGAGTCGCCTTGGCTATTTTTTGCATGCGAATTCAAGTATATAAATAGTGACCAACCGAAATCCAAGCAATAATCAACAACGAAATGACTGAGGTCCCAATTAATTCATTTGGAAGGTCTTTAATGGAGACGGTCATAAGGAAAAGCTACCTACTCAGATCGTGTCTGTCATTAGACGAGTTTGGTATTTTGCATAAACACCCTCACTAATCATCTAACTTCTGGAAGCTACTTCGCTGTCAGCGAACCATTTCTGGTGTACGAATACATCTGTGCAGACTGTGTCCTTTGAATTCTATTCACAATTATATCTGCGTTGTCGTGTTGGGCAATGGCTGTCTGTCGAGTTAAAGTTGGGTTACTTCGCTCTCGAAGTCGAGGATAAGCTCCTCGGAAAACAAACTGTAAATAAGGCTGAGCCTTTACACTTGATCGGTCCACGAGATTGTATATATATATATATATATATATATATATATATATATATATATATATATATATATATATATATATATATATATATATATATATGTGTGTGTGTGTGTGTGTGTATATATATGTATATTTGTGTGTGTGTGTCTGTGTGTATGTGTGCGTGCGTGCGTGCGTGCTGAGAACAGATAAAGCAGACATGATCAAAGCAGTAATACATTCATTTCAAGATGAAGATGATGTCAATGAGGCTGAGAACGTACACATACAGAGATGTCAAATATGGGAGTATCTAGAGGGGAAGTAAAGAAAATTAATTATTTTTGGAAGGCCCCGAAGATCACGCAATTTTCACCTGACCGAGACTCTGAGTCTACATAAACTGAAATGGCAGCTGGAACGGAGGGCGGAGCACTTGTTGGAGTGCCCCACGTGCCGTGGAGCTAGTTTCTAATCAAGAATCAAGGTCAATACTAATACGGTTGAAGACCAGGATGATATTTAGGAAGTCAACGATAGAGAAATCGATTTCCATCGAAGATTACAATCATTGTTTTGCTGGTTCGTTTTCTAAATTTGATCATGAATGAAATTATTTGAAGTTGTAGCTAACAAACTGCGATATTTGTGAGCTGCAGTGTGTATATGTGTTAGATTGTGTGAGCTTCAGTGTGTAGGTGTGTTAGATTGTGTGAGCTGCAGTGTGTATATGTGTTAGATTGTGTGAGCTTCAGTGTGTAGGTGTGTTAGATTGTGTGAGCTGCAGTGTGTATATGTGTTAGATTGTGTGAGCTTCAGTGTGTAGGTGTGTTAGATTGTGTGAGCTGCAGTGTGTATATGTGTTAGATTGTGTGAGCTTCAGTGTGTAGGTGTGTTAGATTGTGTGAGCTGCAGTGTGTAGGTGTGTTAGATTGTGTGAACTGTAGTGTGTAGGTGTGTTAGATTGTGTGAGATACAGTATGTAGGTGTGTTAGATTGTGTGAGCTGCAGTGTGTATATGTGTTAGATTGTGTGAGCTTCAGTGTGTAGGTGTGTTAGATTGTGTGAGCTGCAGTGTGTAGGTGTGTTAGATTGTGTGAACTGTAGTGTGTAGGTGTGTTAGATTGTGTGAGATACAGTATGTAGGTGTGTTAGATTGTGTGAGCTGCAGTGTGTATATGTGTTAGATTGTGTGAGCTACAGTGTGTAGGTGTGTTAGATTGTGTGAGCTGCAGTGTGTATATGTGTTAGATTGTGTGAGCTACAGTGTGCATATGTGTTAGATTGTGTGAGCTACAGTGTGTAGGTGTGTTAGATTGTGTGAACTGTAGTGTTAAATTGTGTGAGCTACAGAGTGTAGATGTGTTCGATTGTGTGAGCTGTAGTGTTAGATTGTGTGAGCTACAGTGTGTATATGTGTTAGATTGTGTGAACTGTAGTGTGTAGGTGTGTTAGATTGTGTGAGATACAGTATGTAAGTGTGTTAGATTGTGTGAACTGTAGCGTTAGATTGTGTGAGCTACAGTGTGTAGATGTGTTAGATTATGTTTGTTTGTTTGTTTTTCGTTCGTTCCATTGTAACCATCACGGATATCCGTGCGATTTCCGCCGGGAGCGTGGTTACGTTGTGCCACCGTTATGCGCCTTGTAGGCCTAGCACATCCGATTTCGGCATGCCTTGACAATTCGGGTGGGATACC
Source organism: Meghimatium bilineatum (assembly GCA_034231615.1). Taxonomy (NCBI): domain Eukaryota; kingdom Metazoa; phylum Mollusca; class Gastropoda; order Stylommatophora; family Philomycidae; genus Meghimatium; species Meghimatium bilineatum. The sequence goes on from CM067320.1 coordinate 31,293,216, forward strand.
CTTAGCCTGTGACAGTCTCTATATCTGTCTCCAGGCACGCGCAGTGGAGACTCTTCGCCCAGACGATTTTTTGCTCTCGTCTGACTCGAACGAGGAGTTCCATTGTCTATGAACTTGCCTCGTGTAATTGGACGTGCTGTGCCTGTGCCCATTGGGTACTGAACCGTTTTTCATCCGTGAGACTGGTTCTTTAAGGGGAAGAACTCAACAGAAGAGTTGGACCCTGGCTCTTTCGCCCTCTTAGCCGAGGTGTCATTCACCGACATTGTGTACCCCTTGTCCAAGTTCGAGTCTCACACCATGCGTTTGAGAGCAAGGCGTTCTCGAGCTGAGCGTCCTTGTCCCAATAGCGCCTGGGCCCATCAGGTACTGAACCCTTTCTCTCTTCAAGTGTATTTCCGGTATAGGAAAACCTGACAGTAGAGTTGGGCCAGGGCTAAATCGTTGTCCCTTTTGTGCCTGAGCGCATCGAGTACGGAACCCTTTCTCTTCGCGAGCATATTTCCGGTTTAGGAAGGCTAGACATTAGAGTTGGATTAGGTCTTCTTGCTTTACCAAACGCCAATGAATGGGTCTGGTTCTCTGCCTGTCAGGAACACAGGTAACTAGAAGCTCGTCTCGAGCTGACGGAGCTTGTAGTTCCCCTTTCCTAAGAACTTTTCATTTTCTATTTGCAGTTCGCGCTTCCCTCTAGTGCTGTTCTGCCCTTTCATTGTTTCATTGTACTCGGTATGAAATATATTTGTCTCTCGCCATGCATCTACCTTTACGTGCATTTTACATTGGCCGCCCCTCCAATGTTCGGACTGGACTGACTAGCTTCACTGTATGTCGACAGTGTCGCTATATGTGGTGATGCTGGTGGTGTCGGAGATATTGTCTGTCTCTTGTGCAGTCAAATCTCTTTCCATCTTCTACCTCCACATTCTCGGACACGATCCCCAAATGATTTGGCCAGAATCAGCACGAGCTGCTGTATTTCTGTTTCCAGGGTGCACCGCGTGGAGGTACATTTGGGATCTTGGTTATCTGCTAACCCTGGGTCCGCCTAGAGCAATGCGTTCCCTTTGCACCCCTTTAGATTATGTGAACTACAGAGTGTAGGTGTGTTAGATTATGTGAACTACAGAGTGTAGGTGTGTTAGATTGTGTGAACTGTAGTGTATTGGTGTGTTAGATTGTGTGAGATGCAGTGTGTAAATGTGTTAGATTGTGTGAGCTACAGTGTGTAGGTGTGTTAGATTGTGTGAGCTGTAGTGTATTGGTGTGTTAGATTGTGTGAGATGCAGTGTGTAAATGTGTTAGATTGTGTGAGCTACAGTGTGTAGGTGTGTTAGATTGTTTGAGCTGTAGTGTGTAGATGTGTTATATTGTGTGAGATGCAATATGTAGGTGTGTTAGAAGTGTGAAGGGTAGTGTGTAGGTATGTTAGATTATGTGAGCTGCAGTGTCAGATGTGTTAGATTGAATGAGCTATAGTGTAAGTGTGTTAGATTGTATCAACGGTAGGGTGTAAGTGTGTTAGATTGTGTGAGCTGATGCATTAAGTGTGTTATATTATGTCAACTGCAGTGTGTAGGTGAGTTGGATTGTGTGAGCTGCAGTGTGTAGGCGTGTTAGATTGTATGAACTGTAGTGTGTAAAAGTGTTAGATTGTGTTAGATGCAGTATTTAAGTGTGTTAGATTGTGTGAGCTGCAGTGTTTAGGTGTGTTAGATTGCGTGGTCATCGATTTTTGTTTCAACACGTCTTGAAATGCGTACTAGTGTTGTGTTTGTGTGATCACTGATGCTTGCATTAGCCTAGCACAGATGCGTGTGTTATCATAGATGCGTGTGTTATCACAGATGCGTGTGTTATCACTGATGCGTGTGTTATAACTTATCACTGGTGCTTTTGTTATCATTGATGCTTGTGTGATAACTGATACTTGTGTGAGCAATGGTGCTTTCTTCTCCGATATGCGTGCGTACTGATTAGTGAGGACAATTGTGATTATGTGAGCGCTTACGTGTATCAGCAATAATTTATGTGAGCATTAATGTACGTGAGAACTGACGTTGTGAGCACTATTATGTGTAAGCACTGCTGTTTGCGAGCACTAATGTATGTAATCATTGACACGTATGCGAACTGTCACCTGTTAGCACTTTATAGGTGAGAGCTACTATGCGTGATTAATTATATGTGTGAGCACTGATAAGTGTGAGCACTGATATGTGTGAGCACTGATATGTGTGAGCACTGATAAGTGTGAGCACTGATAAGTGTGAGCACTGATAAGTGTGAGAACTGATAAGTGTGAGCACTGATAAGTGTGAGCACTGATAAGTGTGAGCACTGATATGTGTGAGCACTGATATGTGTGAGCACTGATAAGTGTGAGCACTGATATGTGTGAGCACTGATAAGTGTGAGCACTGATAAGTGTGAGCACTGATATGTGTGAGCACTGATAAGTGTGAGCACTGATATGTGTGATCACTGATATGTGTGAGCACTGATATGTGTGAGCACTGATACGTGTGAGCACTGATACGTGTGAGCACTGATACGTGTGAGCACTGATAAGTGTGAGCACTGATAAGTGTGAGCACTGATAAGTGTGAGAACTGATAAGTGTGAGCACTGATAAGTGTGAGCACTGATATGTGTGAGCACTGATATGTGTGAGCACTGATATGTGTGAGCACTGATATGTTTGAGCACTGATATGTGTGAGCACTGATATGTGTGAGCACTGATATGTGGGAGCACTGATAAGTGTGAGCACTGATATGTGTGAGCACTGATATGTGTGAGCACTGATATGTTTGAGCACTGATATGTGTGAGCACTGATATGTGTGAGCACTGATATGTGGGAGCACTGATAAGTGTGAGCACTGATATGTGTGAGCACTGATATGTGTGAGCACTGATATGTGTGAGCACTGATAAGTGTGAGCACTGATATGTGTGAGCACGGATATGTGTGAGCACTGATAAGTGTGAGCACTGATAAGTGTGAGCACGGATATGTGTGAGCACGGATATGTGTGAGCACTGATATGTGAGAATGAACTTCATATTAGCTTCATATGTGTGATAATTTACCAATGTATATTTATGTATATTTCTACAATATTGTGTATAAGTTCCTCAAATATCTGTGAATTGTTATTGTTCACGTGGAGGAAATATTTCACGTGTATTATGTCACCCAATGTTTGTGTGTATATGAGTCCCATACATTTGTCTAGATCACTGCGCAGTATTTGGCTTTCCTAAGAGCACGTGAAGAGAGAGAGAAAGAGAGAGAGAGAAAGTGAGAGAGAGAATACAGAAAAGGTGAAAGCCCAATGAAAGAAACAAGTAGTTTTGTAACAATGCACTAAGCGCGACAAAAAAAGTGAGATGGTGTAAGAAGGTTGATCAAGGCTATCAACATGAATAAATTACACAGATGTACGACTCAATTCCTTGTTTGCTGTCATAACATTTGTACGTTTGGTATTAAACATGGAATGATATGTGATGGACAAGCGTTTGTTACATTACGTGTTTGTCATTGTCTCGATGGAAAGCTTGTGACTCAATCATTTTCTTGCCGCTTGTTTGTGTGTTTGCGTGTACGTATGGTAGCATTCGTTCTCAAACTCCTGCTGGATCTTAATTGTAACAGGTCACCAGCACTACTAGTTTTGTAGGATGTAGTTCTTCTTCTTCTTCTTCTGCGATCAGTTTCCTGTGCTCATAAGTCTATACAGGGAGGTGGGCCGCCCCCAACAATTCAGTCGTCAGCAGGAGGTCCTCACGGTTGTCCCAAAGCTTCACCTTCAGATCTGTCTCTTGAGGCCATATTTTGGTTCTCACGTCATCAAAGAGTGTCTGCAGAATATGTTCTGGAGTCTGGGGACCCTTTTGACATGGGAATTGGTCAGTTTGGACAGCCTTAATTTTGTGGAGTGTGCTTGTAGTCTGCAGTTCAAAGAAACGGATATGCGTTTTTCTACCGTTGTATTTGTGTCAATGGTTCGACACATTCGATTTCTGCGGATAGTTAATGTTTCATTGTAAATGAGACTTCACTAACGATAGTGTTTCTTCTGATCGTTCCTCAGTCATTCCTAATCTTGTGTCGATTATTTTAAACAAGAGAAAACAACTTCAGACATAAACATATTCCAGGCGAACGAATGACCAAGAAAATAAAGTCGGCAATATTCAGCTAGAAGTAACTAAATATTGCAGTGAAGCTGCCTTCTAAATATATCTACACGGTACATTACAGATTTGAGAAGAAACATGAGTGTGTATATCTACGTGGTAGAAATGTGAACTACATTCTTTCCAACTTCCAGCTTGATAGCTACATTTTTCCAGAATTACAGGTTGAGAGCTACATTCATCCAGCCACCAAGCTTGGGAATAAAATATTTTTGTTCATTCCCAAGCTCCCACTGGATATCTCTTACAACAGGACAATAGTACTTCTAGATTTATAGCCCATGGACCGCTGGAACAGCAAACAGATTTCTAGCCCATGGACCGCTGGATCAGCAACCAGATTTCTAGCAGGATGTGGTCCAGATAGCATAAATGCGTTGTTTCGCAGTTTTTTTTCTTTGCACAATGGCCCGACATATTCGACTTGGACGTTAGTAACTAACACATTCAGTGTTTTTCCACTTCCACAGAACTGTGAACGTGTGTAACCATATCGCTAGTATAATAGATCAGCCGTACGAGAGAACTACATTTATCATTATAAGGAAAACTGGTATACTCGTGTGCCCCGGAAATAACATTGAACAGAAAACAGTGGTGCAGCTGAACTTATTTGGCACAAACGAACTCGTACGCTCCAGGAAGCTTTGTGAGTTCCTCTTCCACTGTGTCTCTTCAAGATAATTCCTTCATTAACGATAACGAAGACCTTCTTGTAAAAATATGTGTCTAATTTGACACCAAGAGAATAGCACACTTTACTGAGGTCATAAGTTCAAGTTTTCATCACACGCACGTATATATCAGCTTTTGCATGTCTAGTCCCGATGCGAAGTGGTTCAGTCAACATATTAACTTCTAGACGGTCATTTCAGTGTAAATAGTTCACCCGTAACATTAATATCATATACTTTTATTATCAGATACAATTCATTATTTTGCACATAAGTTTACTAGACACATAGACATATACTAGACACATAAACATATACTAGACTATAACAGACATATGTTAGACATATACTGGACATATATCCCCCCCCCCTTACTAGACAGGTAATAGAATTGGCTAGACATATACTAGATATATATAAAGTCATCCCTCGCTACTTCGCGGTTCATTTATCGCGGTCTCAGTACATCGCGGATTTCTAAAAACATATTTACAGTATGTACACTTTAGTTACATCTACGTATGTTACACACACACACACACGTATCATATTTATATTATTTATATATTATTTTATGCATGCTATTTATACTATTAATATTTTATTTACATGTTTGAAACTATTCTTTAATGTTCTAATGATAACATATGCACTTATATGGTTTCATATACACTTATTGATATTATACACACACAAAAATGTACGTGTGTTAAAAATGAGAAGATGACACTACTTCGCGGTTTTTCACTTATCGCGGCCGGTTTTGGATTCGCGTTTCAAATATGTATCTGAACACATGTAATAAAGCGTTACAAATTCTACTGCAGTTTTCCACTACATACACATGTGAAGTATCCTTTTCAACTATGACATACGTGAGGACATTGAAACGTGCAAGCTTAAAATTGCTTGATGACGAAATTCGAGTGTGTTTATCCCATATTCCACCAAATATTAATAAGCCGGACTGCCTATGCAAGACACGCTCTACAGCTTAACTCTTTCCACATTCGGTGCCTAAGAAATATCCTGGGAGTACATTGGCAAGATCAAATAATAGACACGGAAATTCTTTAAAAGTCCCGTATATAAAGCACCCATACCTTGTTGCCCAACTCCGCAGAACCAGCCACGTCTTCCATATGACAGACAAGCCTTCCCGAGAGATTGTTCTATGGGGAACTGTACGATGGTAAACGTTCAAGCGGATGGCAAAAAGTGCCTTAAGGACTACTTAAAGAACTCCATCAAACACTGTAGGCTTGATCCTAGCATCTGGAAAACTACAGCTCTTGGTCGTTCAGCTTTAGCATACTTAGATCACGGTAGTAGCGAATAACAAAATTGGAAACAAGAAAGACAAATGCGGAGAATCTAAGACACAGAGACGGAAGGAAAGACATGAACCTCTAAACTCATACTCATTCATTTCGCCTGTGTGTCGCCGGGGCCCGAAAGGGGAACAAAGAATACCTACACTGTTTACCTTCCACGCATGTCGTAAAAGGCGACTAAGGAGGTTATGGGATGGAGTTGGCTGTCCCATCCCATATAGTGTCAGTGACCCAAATCCATGCTGAAGTCGGATGTTTCAGGCCGAAAGGCGCAGATATCGCATCAATGCTGTAAACCATGACAAAACGCATTCCGTTCTCCGTTCTCCTGCTAATCTGCAGGAGTTTGAAAATGAACGCAGAAGAAGAAGAAGAATATTCATTCATTGCAATAGATCTTCCATGGCACAAATCGGACTCATCAGGCATCTACCAATTCACAAACCTAAACTACGAGCGTAAAATCGACAACCACCAAAGTTTTGATTTTTCACAATTGTTCGTCTCATATGATTATTATTTTTTTTTAAATGCGATGTTCATCTTCGCTTGCGAAAGAGGAACACCATTAAGTAACCAACATCTCGCATTTGACTCTTTTAGAAACGGAGTAATTTTGCGTTTAGCTGTCTACATCTATTTGATTCATAAGATGTGTGCTGTCTACATCTATTTGATTCATGAGATGTGTGCTGTCTACATCTATTTGATTTATGAGATGTGTGCTGTCTACATCTATTTGATTCATAAGATGTGTGCTGTCTACATCTATTTGATTCATGAGATGTCTGCTGTCTACATCTATTTGATTCATGAGATGTGTGCTGTCTACATCTATTTGATTCATAAGATGTGTGCTGTCTACATCTATTTGATTCATGAATTGTGTGCTGTCTACATCTATTTGATTTATGAGATGTGTGCTGTCTACATCTATTTCATGAACTCTGTTTCAAAAAAAAAAATCAAGAGATAAGCAGAGATACAAATGAGAGGAAACCATCATGAGATGAACATGATACAGTATATCTGAGTTCACTATGAAGGCAAAATATATAAAATATTGGAGGTCTCCCGCAGTCAGCCATCGATGCGAAGATGGCACCTCATGAATATGGTGATAAAGAACCATTACCTTTATAGTCACTGTAATGTACAACAGCAAGCTGTGACAATGTCTAAATATGAGACTTTTTCAAATAGTCTATTCGTTTTCATAGACAAGAGAAATATTAATTTCTAGGTCGTATTGGATGAATAAAAAAAACAATTGGAGAATACCATTCTGGATTTTTTTCTATATTAAAATACATTAACGAAACTTCCAGAGTAAATTGACACTGGTACTGAAACCTTTAACATAGTTACTGAAATCAGCTGGAGACAGCTTTAAGTCACTTTAGAAACCTAGAACTAGAGATTCTTTCTTTCAATCACGTTCTGATCGATTGAGCGTTTGTTTGCTCGTATCCTGTTTCTGAATGACAGGATGGCTCCAATCTTTGCACTGAGAAGTTCTTTAATATTATTCTAATTCTAAAAAATAGCTGTAGGTTAACATTCATGAATAAATATTCTGATGTCTCATGAAATAAAAGAATGTTAATGATGTTGTTTCCTGTCAACATTCACAAGTATCTTCCTGCTAGCCTTGCTGCGATTGAATCTTTTTCTTTCTTTAGTAACATGTCTTGTGGCTATCGTGTACAGTGTTCCGTCTTAAACAGCACTTAGTCAAGCTGACTAGATAATGCCATTTCAACTGTGGACATGAATTCATTTGTTTATATCAGGACGTATGCCCATCGAATATAATGGAGCTCTCAGTTCAAGTAATCCTGCCGCAACAACCTGAAATGAAAAATCCTCATAATTTGGTCATCTTGAAACTTTATATAGTATTTTTTTGAGAATGAATATATATATATATATATATAATATTATTTCTGAGAATGAAAAAAATATAGCATTGTATCTGAGATTGTAAAAAAAATGTATAGTACTGTTTCTGAGAATGTAAAAAATATTAATTCTGAGAGTATAAAAGAAAAAAAAGATGGAGGGATTCTTGTTCGGAACCCGAACATGTGATTATTTTATGTGGCAATGTTTGTCAGTTTATCTTTACTCTTCATTAATTCAATATAAATTGAATTCGGGTTAGTTGTGTAAAATAAAACCTCTCCTAAGCCTTACCCTAATATAATAATAGTTAAATTCATATTTGAAAAAATATCAATTCGCAAACATTGCCAAGGGGAATAATCAAATTAATATTCACTTCGGGGACATGAGTTCCAAACAAAAACCTTTTTGAACAGTGTCACATGTGGTACTCGCGAGTACTATACTACTCTCGTAAAAATATGTAGTATGCGCTTCTCGCAAGTACGATGTACTCTCGTAATGACAAGTAGTGTTCGATCCATTTCGGTTTTTAAAAAGGTGCTCTAAAGATTTAATGATCATGAGTTTTCTTCACAATTCAAACTTTGCTGTACAAACACAAATACAATCTATACAATCCCGTAGTCGTAACCTTCGATAACAGTTCCCATGTTGTTCCGACAGGCCGACGTTGTGCTTGAACTAGTTACGGGCACGGCGTGGGTGGGCTGAACAACAAAGAAACCTGTCGCAGGGGCCAGAGTTGTGCCCTTATGTCGACGTCTGTTTCGGCGGCATTGGACTCGAAACACCATCGAGTCGAATGGCTACTGGAACATAGGGCGGAGCACTTATGGGAATGCCTCACGTGCTGTGAGTTCAGTTTTCTAATCAAGAATCAAGACACAAACACTTAGTGTTACTATCCATGAGAGCAAACTAATTATACGACACAAATAAACACAATCATCAGTCTCCAATAAATAGAACAAATTATCTGCAAAAGTTAATTGCCACATTAAGCATCATCCAGAGCAATCGTGGATATATGCATCTATGAATGACTCAGCTACAAATACAATCATGGATACATGCATCTATGGATGATTGAGCTACAGACACAATCGTGGATACATGCATCTATGGATGATTGAACTACAGACACAATCGTGGATACATGCATCTATGGATGATTGAAAAACAGACACAATCGTGGATACATGCATCTATGAATGATTGGACTACAAACACAATCGTGGATACATGCATCTATGGATGATTGAACTACAAACACAATCAGAAATGAAGAATATGTCATCATTACAATATCTTCTCATAACTGCCCAGAAATAAGGTATAGCCTATCCCTTCAAGAAAAGTATGATCCAACTACAATGCAGAAAATAGAAGATGCTGCCTCCACCAGGCCCACTGATATTTGACATTGTCCCTCAATCTCAACTAGTGGTCATCTACACAGATGTACTGTCTGTTCTGCGGACTCTATGATAGCAAACTACAAAATCTTAGAGACAGACTAAACAACACTGCAAGGAAAAAAGAGAACTTTACTCCAGTGTGTATTCTCACTGTGATGTCCGGGAATATTTGACGGCCGTTTATTTGACCAATACAATTAAAAGAGTATATGCATAAAGACAATGAAGTCTCATATCAAGAAAAGAAGAGAGCTATACAAATTAGCATACGTGAAAATAGCATAACAAAAGACGCCTACCAATACCTACATTCTACATCAACAGGGACATATCACTATACTTCGCTTGATGACAGGTCACATCAGATTGAATAAACACGTGTACATGATGTGACTGTGTGCCACATCACTATGCATTTGTGGAACAGATGAACAAACATTTGCAAAATATTGTGCAGAACTGTCCCCAGTAAGAATAAGTGAGATAAAAATTGGTCTAATGGTGTAACCATGCAAGCAAAGATATATGCAGCCAAAGAAGAGCTCCAGACAACGGTGGAGTACAACCATAAGACTAGTCTGGCGGTGTGGATGTCAAGTAGCGCACACAATAAAGAAAGTAAGACTGTTCGGGATTGTGGGGGGGGGGGGGTGCAATAACGATAGTTATATAGTCTATTTTCACGTTCACTTTTACTTTCCTTTTCATCCTATTTTATTTTATGGTGCTGGCTCGTTCATTAATATATGTGGGCGGTGCTCGTCGTCTGATAAGGTTGAGAGCCCCTGGTGCAGACTAGTCCTAACCACACAAATATCATTACTAAAAGCACTCTTTGACTACTATGAAATAACATTTTTGACTGCTCGAAAATATGAAATCAACCTACCTTCTCAGCGATCAACTGTTTAAGTGTAGCTTACGCTAGCTTTCAACAACTTGTTCCAAAGACGTGACAAATTCTGACACCCACGAAATGAGTTACAAATTCATGACTGTTGATGAGCTTTTGCGATATGTTATTGGCAAAATGTATGCAAGTACCAGGAGCATAACTGTTGTGGAAGATATGTTTGCCAGGAATTTGTAGAATTATCTAAGGCTACAATCTTGTGACAGTAAATAGTGCACTAATAACGAAGAGTTAGAAGATCACGGGAATGTGCCAAGCTGACACATTTGTACATAAACAATAAGAAATATGTCGACTGCTGCACTATCTGATCATTGAATATGAAAAGAACAATAAAGTACCACACAAAAAAAGTTCTTTACAGGGATCACAAACAATCAACATAAATCGACTGTACTATAAGGCAAGTCACACAATGAGAAAGGGCTCAAAAGGAGACGAGGAGTTAATTAAGCGTACTCTGGTTTCCAAATATGAAATCACGCCTTCTTTACAGAGAAACGCGCCGCATGCCAACAGTGCCGCTCTTAGCACGTAACTCCGTGGCTTTAAAAGATGATTCCCAGAGGGCTAGGAAAACTGCGATAGCAAACAAGTTATCGCAGCCCAGTATAGAAACATCGACTCCGAAAACATAATGTAAATGGCTTAACGAGTACTCAATAAAGACGACTTATTACAAAAAATGCAAAGGTTGAAAGCGGTAATAAAATTTTGCGATTGACTGAAAACACACATGACGTGCTGGCCTGCAAGCAAGCACCCATACACACATATAGGCACATAGACAGATGTATAGATGATAGACAGACAGATATACATGCAGATCAGGGACGCAGATATGAGTATATTATACGAGGACGGGGTTTCCTTACAATAACCTTCCACTTCGGAGTGTCTGACTAATGATCCACAACAGGAGAAAGGGATGATTGGTCTCATTTTAATTTATTTTTACTATTGTCTATTGTATTTCCCCAGGTGGTTTGTGATCCACTCTTGCCGTTAAGCGTAGGGGTGATTGGAGCTCGAGCTTGCGTTCTATCGCCAGATGTGTGGCCTCAGCTGTGCGATGACCGTGCCTGTACAGGATCTCCCTGACGTTTTCTATCTATGTTTTCCGTGGTCTTCCTCTGGCTTTGTACCCTGATCTCATTTGGTTATATGCTTGTACGGGCAAATTTTCGTGATGCATTCTCATAATGTGGCCAAACCACTTGATCTGTTCTCTCTCTATGTAATCTGTACAAGATATTATACCTATTCTTTCCATGATATATTCATTCCGCAATCTGTCAAGCCTGGTGACCCCGGCAGCTTTCCTCAAGCATTTCATCTCGCATGTCACTATCTTTCTGTAATGTGAAGATGAGAGAGACCAGGTTTGGCACTGGTAACACAGTGTTGGTAGGAATATACTGTAGATCATTTGTCTCTTAACTTCCATCTCAATCTTGGGGTGAAGAAGAAGTGGTGACAGTTGGTATGTTACTACTTTCATTTTATGTTTACTACTAAATGTAATGTTATATTTCCTTTGGAAGTTGGGGTTTGAAACCCTACAAACCCCCCTCCCCCCACCCTCTGTATTTACAAGCTGGGCGCAGTGGTTCAGAGACAGATAGTTCTTTTCTTCACTGAAAACGGGAATGACTACACTAGCGCTCTCTTTTGTATAGATTTGATAGTCCAACGCCCCCCCCCCCCACAACCACTTCCTAACGAGGGTCGTAGATATATCTTCGATAATGGGACAGGCAGTTGTTGAAAACATAATATAATTTCCTCATAAGACTGTAGAAAATGGAGAGAAGGAAAAAACTTTAACTCCCCCCCCCCCCCCCCCCACTCCTCCTAAATCTCAGAAATCAGAATACAACATTTAGTACTAGGAATCTAGCAAAAAATCTAGTCACAAATACGTTAATAATGGTTCCCCCCCCCCCCAATTAATAGTTCATCAAAGTCCAAAAAAATAAGACATGATATTTTTATAGGTAAACTCAATTTCCCTTACCAAAAATGTATCTAGATCTCCGATTCTTCCATTTTGTGGGTTGATTTTTAATATATTTTTTCATGAGTGGTTTACATATAATCTTGTTAGTCACATATCCTCATTAACAAATCAAGCAAAATAACAATCGCATTTTTATTATGCGTAAGCATACGATTTCGTATTTAAAGTATTCAATACTGTACTAATGTCACTTCTTTTTGGGGGGGAATTTCTTATGCCGTGGTTGAGGATAGAGCCGATGCAAACAGCAGCCAGATCAATAGATCAGATTATCAGAATAGCTAAATAATAGGCACCCATATATAACTGTTTCCCAAGACAAACAAACACACGATACATGAAACTAGAACACTTTCTCCTGTTGGAAGAAGCTTACAATGGGTTTACAAAGTGAACTTCCAGGTTTCAATGCACCTGTAAGCCAACGATTTATGTTACTGAAACGGTTTAGATCATTTTTATTTTATTATAGTTGCAAAGCTTCCCGTTTTCAAGAGATGCTTGTAACTGGTTTCAGTAATAATAATTTGGCCAGGTTTCAGTTAAGAGTTCACTTAATATCAATGGAATGACTCCTTTTATTGTAAATTATAAAATAGCCAGTTCTTTCAATAGTATTTACATAGAACACATGATTTTGGTGTTTCGCTTGAACACAACATACGCACTGTCATTAAGACTAAGGGGTTATGAGGTGTAAACACATAACATACAAACTATAATGCACAAGACATTTTAACGTTTCAAAACATTAGATCTTTCTCAAGAATTTATTTTTACAAAACAGTGAAAAACAATGAAAACAGTAAAAATAATTTTATAACCACAGAGGCACTAGATACACTATTGACATGTAAACAATACGAACTTCAAGGTGACAATGATGTATGTGGAAACATGTAGTCGTGGAAACCGATTTTATTGGAAATTGGGCGGATATGATAACAGATATAACAAATTACTACAAAATACAACATGGATAGCAATACAACAATACAATAAGGACCACACCAACACAAGTTTAAACAAATGAATGTTTGGAGTTAAGTCGAAAAGACTTGAGGGTACCGAACTCAAAAATAAAACGATTTTCAAGAACATACCTAGATCTGTCATCTGTGGTGCAGGAACTGAGGACAGTAACCTGAATATGGAGGGCACCATGAAGACCATTAATAGATGTGCTGAGATAAGGGGGATGAATAGTGACAATAATGTCAAGAAAGTTAACAGAAGTAGTAGAGATGTTACATGTGAACACCCCCTTACCTCAGCACATCTGTTTACTACAATCCTACTGATGCACATGGTCTTCTGCTCTACACTTCTTCTCATTTTTCTGCTTGTTACAACTTTCTGCCATTCTCCCTGCTTCTTCGCCTTAGTTGCTGATGTAGTGATGATGACTACTTTCATAATAAATTCTCTGAGATGATTGATTTCTTTCGTAGACGTTCGTTCCCTGACAGTGTCCTTTCATCTGCATGGCTTCGTGTCCGAAAATTATCTTGACTTGATACCTTGACTAATACTCAGAGTACTTCATCCTCCTCTGATTGAGTTAAACTTGTTCTTACTTTTCATCCTCATAACTCTACTTTCTGTCGAATCTTATTCAAGAATTATCCCTTCTCCAGTCTGATTCAGAAACACATGGTGATGGTGATCATGGTGCCCTCGATATCCATGTGACTGTCCTTAGATTCTGCATCACGGATAACAAATCTAGGAACGCTCTTTAAAATCGATTATTTTTTCATTTTGGTACCCTCAAGCCTTTTGGTCTTAACTACAAACATTCATTTGTTTAAATTTGTGTTGGTGTGGTCTTTATTGTATTGATATCCATGTTGCTTTGGGTAATAATATGTTATATATGTTATCATATCCGTCCAATTTACAACAAAATCCACTTTCAAGTCTACATGTTTTCACATACATTATTGTCACCTTGAACTTCGCATTGCTTACATTTTAATGGTGTATCTTGTACCTCTGATCTGGTAACATTGTTTTTAATGTTTTCATTTTTTTTTCATTGTTTGTTTTATATATTCTTGAGAAAGACCTAACGGTTCGAAACGTTGAAAATGTCTTGTGCATTATAATGTGTTAGTTTTAGTGTTTACACCTTATAACCCCTTAGTCTTAGTGACAGTCCGTCTGTTGTGTTCAAGCGAAACATCAAAAACGTGTGTCGTACGCAAGTACTATTGTTTTTCGGTTTCACTGTAGTATTGCCTTATATTACGTACTTTTAATACTTTTTGTGCATTTTGACTTATTCAGTGTTCTCTAAAGCTCTTTCGACACGTGACCCTATATCACGACCTGCCTATATCGCACCACTGCCTATCCTTCACCCTTCACTGCCCTATTGAAGAATATCATTGATCCTTAGGGATGTTTTCGCTCACTTTGAAGCTGCCAGACTTAAATTTCTACCACTACAGAAGAATCATCAACACATGCGATTCAAATTTCCCCGTCAAAGAAAGAAACCTGATTCACAATTCAAGATCCCAAGACGTACATCTTGAAATTAGCCTTATGCCACATTCTGGACACACTTCTATAATGACTGGGGCACAGCAGACTGAAGCACGAACAACACGACTCCCACTGGACAAAATGTAATTAGTGCAATTTGCCGACAGATTGAGATACTATTCAATCAATGTAAAAAAGTATACAGAGAAAGTATAACTAGTAGTTATATTGTAGATTTTGCTGAGAAAAATATCAAGACTGCATGTTTTCCTGTGAAGGAGTGCAGGGAGGCTTTCTATGGGCTGTGGAAATAAAGGCAACTTTGCCATAGCAGACGCCGCGACATGTAAAGGAAGGATTTTGATTGTACCTCCAAAAGAAAAAAATCCTGTCCCAACCGTGGATATAACCCGGGACCTCAGGGGTCTAGGAACGGCGTAGACTGTCCTAAATGAGGGCTTCACAACCTTTTGAGACAGCGAGCATAGCCCACATATAATGATTAGAGCTCGCGAGCAATTTTTAACTCGCATATCTCGAGTTCATGCCTTTACACCAGTGCCAGGTTTAAAACTCCTGTCTTAGATGATTCTATTGATGTCATGTACTCTGTGTAGACATTGTTCTCTGAGAACTTTTGTCTTAGATGATATTGATATCATGTACTCTATGTAGACATTGTTCTCTGAGAACTTTTGTCTTAGATGATAATATTGATGTCATATAGTTTGCGTAGTTATTGTTTTGGTTTTTTTGCTGGGGGGGGGGGGTTGTGGGGGTGTTCACAAACTTTCACTAGAAATCTCTTGTAGCAGAAAGTTGGTTTTGATGACGTAGTCCAGAGTGTGTCGTTTGCTGTTTTATTTGTGTCAGTGGTTCGACACATCAATCTTCGACCTTGCTAACTATTACGTTCAGTGTTTTGTATCAACGCTAGTGAATGGTGGACCTCGGCAGCCATATCGCTAGTGGTACATTGCAATGTGTTTATAAAAACTGCTTGTTTTCAACAAATTTTAAAAAAAAGACACTGCACGTTTTCCCATGCCGACAACCAATAAAAAAATTAACCACAATGAAACTTGTTTGACCCCTGTGTCAATATCGATTCGTCCACAGACACCAATTTTATTCGATTAATTTGACTCCTCAATAAAACGCGTGGTTGAATGAGTATAACACCAATTTCCTAATCATGAGGTATCGGATTCAAACCACCACTAGAACTGGGCTCTTTATCTAACAAGAAAACATCCTTCCTGCGCAAGTCGTGACGATTGTTATGACAAAGCGGTTTTATTTCCACTGTATTTGCAAAAATCCTTCTTGAACTATTTAATAAGGAACATTCAATAATGAATATTGTATTTCTTACTTGTCTTCTGGACTCTCCCACCTTTTGTCATCTAAACTGTTCTGTCTCTCTCTCTCTCTCTCTATTCGACTCTTTTCTCTCTCATCTATTATCATATACGTTGTTTTCTCCATTTATTTGGCTTATCGACTCTCTCTCTCTCTCGCTCTCTCGCAGATAATATCATCTATACTTTTTTCTATTTAACTACACGACTCTCACGCCCATTGTCATGTACGCTGCTTTTTTATATTTATTTGGCTCAAAGAATGGACCAAAAATCCCTCGAAAACGAAGAGAAGTTACCTATTTTCACCTATTTATTTTCTTTTTTTTTCTTCGATAACAATTTTTTTGTTTCTTTACCTAATTAGTATCTATGACATTCCGTAGTAGTATACATGCGTTTCAGTGTAGTATCATTGTCCGTTATTTTGTTATGTCCTGATAAAGAGTTTTTAGTCGTAACGTTGTGCTGCTTTATATGTGATGTTAGTATGCCTTTTTAATATTAGTAATACTTTTATTTATGTATTTCTGTTCTTGCCTGTAAAAAAGCAGACACTTAACACATTTCTAAAAAGTCTTATTACTCTGAACATGAATTCAGCAAATTTATTCCACCTCATCATTAGGTATCACATTTATTTCGTCAAATTTTTTCTTTCTTTCGATGCATTCTTTTTCCATTAAAATACTAAATTTTAGTAAATTTCAACATATATCTAGAGCACACCATAAACAAAACATTACATGATTACACATCTATATCGATCGGAGATCGCCCTACTTGCAAATTGCGTTTCACTGATGATATTGAAATTATAGCTGGGTCAGAACAAGAATTGCAAGAGTTAACAGAAAAGTTGGAAAAAAGTTACCAGCAAGTACGGAATGGAAATCAATACAGAAAGGAACAAAATCTTTGTCAACAGCAGAGACACAGAAAATCCGACTAACAGCAAGATGAATGGACATAAGCTTGAGGAGATGAATACCTTCAAATATCTCGGATCCAGTATATGCAGCATGGCAAATACAAAGCAGAACTAAAAATAAGACTGGGGATGGCTTTAGCGTCCTTTTCAAGGTTAACGGTGATGTGGAAAAGCAACATCACTGTTAGGGTGAAAGTCAAGCTGTACAAGTCGTTGGTGCTTTCTGTTGTGCTGTATGGTTGTAAGAGTTGGACACTCACTGTGGACATGGAGAAACTATTACAAGCTTTCGAGTACAAATGCTACAGACGAATTCTACGAATTTCCTATAGAGAACACAAGACCAATGTGTACGTAAGAAACAAAGTAGAGATGTATGCAGGTGTTCAAGAACCATTGCTTTCATTAGTGAAACGACGCAACAAGCATAGTTTGGACATGTATGCAGACATGATTCCTTGTCAAAAACGATACTGCATGGATCTGTCCAAGGGGGAAGAAGCAGAGGAGGGAAAATAAACATGTATCCATGCACAGACACCATCAAGGAATGGACAGGGCTAGATATTTCCACACTCATCCGCATCGCTGAAGATAGAATTCGCTGGAGGACTGTGTGCTGAAGCATCCAATGTGGTACCCCTACGACCCTGAAGGGTTACTGGCTTATTGATATCCCTTTCAAGTCGATAGTATTATTGTTTGTTCTATAAAGAATATGTGTGGCTTTGATCCTATGTAAGGACTGTGGTTTTTTGTGTGTTCAGTCGGAGTGTACATTTTTACTTTAAATCTCCCCTAACATGACGCGGCGCCAACA
This sequence comes from Meghimatium bilineatum, assembly GCA_034231615.1. Classification (NCBI taxonomy): domain Eukaryota; kingdom Metazoa; phylum Mollusca; class Gastropoda; order Stylommatophora; family Philomycidae; genus Meghimatium; species Meghimatium bilineatum. Next base: position 31,311,293 of record CM067320.1, read on the forward strand.
AGGGCTGTCTTGCGACAAGGCACTTGAAACCTGCCAGCATCTTCCGAACGGGAACAATACAGCGTTGACAGACAGTTATAAGTATATATTTTATGTCTTTCTAGTAATACCTGATCTTTCCCCTCCATGCAACAAAATCCAAGGCATCGTGTTCCCATGATTCCGTCTCGATGACTGCGTATACATACGTCTTTGTACAGAAGTAAAGGTGTACATCTAGAGCGTTCCACTTCTGAAGACCTTTTTCATTCCCGTTCACAATGCAACACGTTTTTCCGACCCCGGTTTGACATCCCTATCGTCTATGGACTCAACAAACAACTACCTTAATGGTATGTCTTTTTTTTACCTACAAACATCATTAGCTTATCCTTGTATCTAATGATCCGTGGTCTTACAAAAAGAAACCAGTCAATTCTAACCTAAAGAAAATGCATTTGTGGGAGTGACTTGTGGGAGTGAATTTTGGAATTGAATTGTGGGAGTGACTACTGAGAGTGAATTGTTAGCGTCCAGCCATGTTCTTGCAACTAAACAGCCAGTGAATGAGTCTTGTAGTGAAGGTGGGCGAGTCTATTTTTCACTAGCGCTTCGACTAATTAAAGTATATGGTTATAAATAGATGACACCTGCTTAGCTTCGGCACTGAAGCGTGGAAACGACACACTTGCATAAAGATAGTAGGGATGTTTTGTATCTTGGTCCTTCAAATGCCAACATTTAATCAGCTAGTCCCGTTAAAAGGTAGGACGCTGTGAAACTACCATAAACATATCAATAATGAAAAACATGGAGGTCAATTGACAAGTTCTGGGTAAGAAATATAAACAGAGAGATTAACACCATAATACTAGTTCTAGAACGACCTGTTCTGTGCAAGTAATTTCCTACACAAAAAAAAACAAGTCTACGTGAAATATAAGGACTGGGGACTACGTTGCTAATCTTGGCTTATCCAACTTATCCGTGTTTTTTCTTATGAAGGTTAGAAGTATATACGAAGTGACTAATGTAATGCGCGGATCAGTTAGTTCAGTAAAAATAAATGACGTCCACATACTCTATATTCTGGTGTAACTTGTTCCAACAATCCTCTCATTTTGTTTTTATGAACATTTCTTTAGGAATGCAACACATTTTTCTGTAGTTTGACAATGACGTGTATTTCAAAATCATTTCTTTTTTTTCTTTTTTTTTCTTCTTCTATTTCTTGTCGCTTTAAATGCTTTGTTGTGCTAAAAAATAACATTTAATTTTTGTAGGTGGTGGGACGGTATTGTCCCCTTCAAACCGTATCTACGGACGTGGTAAATGCAAGTCCTTCACCCAGTGTGTAGACCCAGCGTTCTCGTCATTTATTTTACGTGTTGCTACTATTCATAGGCTAGCAACATATTCAGATGCATGCAAGGTAACCAATTATCAGTCACATCAGCCAAGATGATGCATGAGACCATCGCACGTGATCTATAGGTGGAGAAGGTCTTGCAGACTACTAACAAAAGGCCCACAGTACTTATGTAGAACACAGGTAATTTAGTCTTACTGGACGACGGCTAACTTTTACAGACTCACTTTCGGGTGCGGACGTGAACAAATACAAATGACAGTGCAAGGGACATAATCATACAAATAACAGTATACGATCTATGTTTCGACCAACAGGCCTTATCAATATAACATGGACAGTAATATGTACAGTCAGATTTTGTACGATTATGTCCAATGCACTGTCATTTGTATTTATTTCACGTCAGCACCCTAAAGTGATAGTCTGTAACAATTAGCCGTCGTCCAGTAACACTATATTATCTGTATTCTACCTAAGTACCATTTTCATACAGTTTTATAGCAGTATGATCTTTTATTGATTGGCAAAAAGAACAATGAATCCAGTTAAATGCAGTGGGATATGAGTAAACAATCAGAACTGACTGGTTAGCCTTCTTGCTGAAGGGAGCCGCGTTAGCGCAGTGGTTAGCGCACTTGCTTCGCATATGAGTGGTCCTGGGTTAATTCCCCAGTTGAGGCGGAAATGTTTTTCAGATCGCAACGGCTTCCGGGTCGACACATCCTTAAATGGGTACCGGATTAAACCGGGAAGTAAAGACTGCGAGGGAGAGGAGATGGCTACCACCCTTATTTGCATAGCCTCTGAAATGTGAGATCGCTAACATCTCGCACCTCTACGGCATTAATAAATGCTATGGGTTACTTTACCTTTTTTTACTTCTTGTTGAACCAGTTAACAACGTTTGAAGCTGGACATTGTAAACTTACAGCTATAATTGCTCAACGGAAATTCCCGCTCTCAGGGGCTGGTTCAAGTCCTTCTTCATAATGAGATTGGTAACTGATCCAAACAGTGTCACTCATCTTTTCTGAATCATTGTTCACTTTGCGTATACATTATTGTTTAAAAAATGGTTTAAAAGCCGTAGAAGATTGACTTCACTGTACTCCGTTTCCCATATGTACTCCGTCCCTCTCAACGAAGCGGCATGCCGCCTGCCGAGAGTACCACTCATAGCACATAATTCCGTAGCTTCAAGTGATAATCAACAGGGATCTCCGAAAAAAATCCACCTTATAAACAAGACGACACGAGCGGGATTCGAACCCGTGACCTCTTCAACACAAGACGAACACCTTAACCACGATCCTCATTATTGTACTTTGGTCTAATGAAAATCTCGGGGAAAGTCAGGGAAGTGATACAGTTTGAGGTCAACGCGTAGGACTATAATGAAGGTGGATTTGAACCAGCCACCTCCACCACCACCACCCACCACCCGAGATCAGGAATTTCTAGTAAGCAGTTAGGACAGTAAGTACCCATGGGCTAAGATTTGGAGCGTGATGCTAAAACGTTGTTGGAAAATAGGCTTCACTAATCGGATCACCTCTGTTAGTGATTTAGTGAAAATGAGACTTAATCTACGATGAGCGAACATCATGAAAAAGTCGATAATGAAACCCGCTAGGATAGTGAGTTGAGCCACGGTCGAACCTGGTGTGTTCGCTTGTTGCTAATTGCAGCGTGTGGAGATAAAGACAAGTGTTGATTTAGTCCAGTAGTTATTAACTTGGGGCATATAACCCAACAGGGGTTACATCAATTACTGAGTGACGGGGGGGGGACTTAAATTGTAACTAGGGACCACAGACCCGACGAGTGGGACCACAAAAGGTAAGTATTTGAACAATCTTGAATACAATATATAGCAGGAAGTCTTGACGGATGTTAATACGTTTTTAGGTCTCACGGGAGGGGGGCGAGGAGGGGCGAGGACAAATTGTTTTGAAAGAGGACGAATGTCACAAAAACATTGAGAACCAGTGTTCTAGTCGATAGTTATTATGTTTTGTATAAGTCGATAGTCATTGTGTTTTGAACAGTGAGACCCAATGTACTAGTCGATAGTCATTGTGTTTTGAACAGTGAGACCCAATGTACTAGTCGATAGTCATTGTGTTTTGCGCCGTGAGAACTAATGTACTAGTCAATAGGCGTTGCGTTTTGAACAAAGCGTTCTATTTCAATACGGGTTACTCCAACGAGGCCAGCTTCTTGACGTAGAGATGGGTCCTAGTCCAGCCAACAGAGGATGGAAATTAAGAGGGCTCAGGTTATTCTTTACATCCAGCAGGACCACAGTGATGCCCAAGTAAGCACATGTTCTGAAGTTGGAGATACCAGATCAGGAGACACGTCAGCAAGCATGGTACTATGCAAGCCCCGAAGATAACAAGCTTACACCACCCATTTCTACTTGCTGTGTAAAAATGTTCAACTTGGAACCAGAAGAAAAATACAGATTAAAACAGCAAAAAACGTGCGATTTGATCGTGTGTAAAAAAAATCTTGGATGTCACATTTTTCTTTAGGTGTTGTTCTCACTCATATTGGCTGATCCAACTGATACGAGTATTTCATTGGTCACTTTGCATATACTTTGTATCGTCGATCAGTGAAAAGCACGAATCAGTCATCGGTCAGTCGACGGATCTGGGAAGTCAGCGTATCTATACCTGGAAAATAGTTTGGTCATATTTAGAGCACGAATGTGTTTGTATATGGGTATCTGAACTGTTTTCTGGGTCACTTCTAGAAATGTTTACTTATGTTCTGATGTCTGTCTTCTTACCATCAACGAAATCTGTTTATTTCGATCCATGGGAATTGTAAGGATATAAGTTGTATAACCTTTATTGCACACTTTAAAAAGTCCAGAGTTATATTTCATACCCAGAATTCTTTAACTTTTAGCGGTTTGTAATGCTTGAGAAAGGTCTGCTGCTCATAGGGAATAAAAACGTTATTGTAAAGATAAAATGTCGTGGTGTTTTCACAGAATGAAAGACTATATAGGCATACCATCTACTAGATGTTTGTTGTTGTCTGGTGATTAGTCTGATGGTCCGTTGATGAGATGATTTTATGAGTACTATTGACGAGAGTGACGATATAATAACATTTTTAAAACAATGTGATTCTGCTTATTAGCGTTGCCTCATGGAATTACAGCTTTTTATCCCGAACTTATCTATTTCTGAAAAGAGAAGATTGATTTTCTCGTGCGTCATTTTACACTGCATCTACGCGGTTATATCCATCTTTGATAGAATCGAGCAATGGTTGGTTTCTACATAAAGTTGGAATTCAATACCAACTAATGTGTTTATTACTTTGAACTCTTTACTATTGAATCACAGTAATAAACTAGGGACAAGAAATCAGTATCTGAAATTCACGTAATTCAACACATACAAGAATGTCACCGCTGCAGAAAGTGAGTTATTGTCCCGTGTGTAGCTCAACAACATTCATCAAGAGCAGAGGGTTAGTTTCATTGTACTCGGGTTTTCTCACAGTAATATGTCCCTCAAAACAGAGCAGCATGCTGTCTGCAGAGATTATCGATCAGAAATTGCAATTTTGTGACTCAAACGATAATCTTTAACGACTTATAAATATTGACTTGTAATCAAGACGTTGAAGTCAAGTTTCGAACTTGCTCCCGTGTGAAACCAATGCAAATTTATTAGTACTTCACCACGGAAATTTTGTAAATTTTAAAGCGCTATTTGTCATTATATATGTCCGGCTTAATATTCGGCTTTGTGGCAGCGTAGTACAGTGCGCGTCTGTGACATCCAAAGTATCAAGTTCTAATCCCGCCATAGTTATATATGCGGACCGTTCAGAATACAAAGGCAAATTGTAAACGTATTTATATTTCTTAGTGAAAACACTACAGCTAAAACATGGTTGGTTGCCGGCTACATCCTGAGTTGCTACCACTGTTATTGTTGGGGTTTTTTTAAACAATACAATTGGCAATTAGAAAGAAAGTGTAATCCCTTGACTGCACCATTACGCCAGAGCCTCACACTGTAAACAAATAAACAAATTGTTGCCACTGTTTACTTTTAGAACTAAATACCAGTCATTCTCTGGCCTATGCCACAAATTCAGTACATCAAATACAAGACAACAATAATTATGATGCAGAAATCCAGGCAATTAGTGTGGCAACTAACAAAATGCTGAACTCTAACTCTGGCCTACAGCCGGTGATATTCCTGACAGATGCAAGGTCAGTGCTTCAAGCTCTCCAGTCTGGAAAACTAAAAGACTTGCAAAAACTACTTATTGAATTGTCTTACCAGTATAGGGTAACCATGCAGTGGATACCCTCTCACTGTGGAATACCAGGAAATGAAAAAGCAGACCAGCTGGCTAAGGAAGACCAACCAGATATACAAATAGCCTACGATCAGAAAAAACAGATGATCAAGTCAATAAGAAAGCCACAAACACCAACACAAGATGTCTATCACATTATGAACAGATCAGAACAAGCTATAATTCTACGCCTCAGAACAGGACACAACCGACTCCGCAGTCACATGTATACAAAGTTCAAGATTGGCAACACGGCCATGTGTACATGTGGACAGGCAGCACATAGTGCCAAACATATACTTCAAGGGTGTTCTGAGCATGAAACGTTGAGGCAGACATATTGGCCAGAGGAAACAACATTGGAGTCAAAACTCTATTGGCCAAAGAACTACAAAAGACAGTGAGTTTTATTCAGGTGACAGAATTACAGATATAGACATGTTTCAAGATAACGAAAGAAGAAGACGAACAAAACGACTGTTACACTGGAACATCGGCAAAATCGAGGGAAGGTGAATAGAAAGACATTTCTCCTGGAGGGCACAGGTCTAGATGACTATTGGGATATTGATCCCAATCTAGACAATGTTCAAGAGGGATAAATCAAGTACATGTGTGGAGCCTACCAGATATTCATATTCAACATTATAGTAGAAAATGTACGTGAACAGGCGATATGATGGTACATCCATAAATTTAAATTTAAAAAACCACCTCCCAGAAGATAACGCAGGGGTCAAGAATGCAGGCATTTACGATAGGTGGGTCCGAGGATTGGATATGTGGGTCTGATGCTCGGATAGGTGGATCTGAGGTACAGTGAATTCCAGAAAGGTTTCTCTGCATGAAAGTCAGAGGAATGATAGTAGCAAAACAACGAAGAGCTTGCGCGTCTATAACAGTCAGTATGATAATGAAGGTGTGTGTCATGTGACGTATTCCTTCCAGAACGTTGTCTTCCCAATGAACTCTCTGAACCTCTCTCTGTCTTGGGCGTTATGGCTTGCATTTTCTAGCGATGTATTCATGTTATCTTTAAAGATATATTTATAATGAAGGTAGTGGCAGTTAATTGCAGTTATACTGATGCTGCTAGAAACGTGGTTATGATATATGCACCTTTCGGTATACCACATCTCACATCATCATACTAATGTAGGCCGATAAAGTTTTACATGATAAGATAGTGAATCGCATGTCTAACCTTCCATAATTATCTCTTATGACATGTGTCAGCGCTAACAAATTGTACGTCATGTCATAAACCAAGGAAATATTTCAGTTATCTACGGAAGCTTCCAGAGTTCAGCAGATCACAACCCCGTGAAGGAAGTTTCAAGAGTTCAACAAGCCACCTTACACAGGAAAGAAGCTCCCAGAGTTCAGCACACCATAACCCACAGGAAGGAAGCTTTTAGAGTTCAGCACACCATAACCCGAAGGAGGGAAGCTTCCCGAGTTCAGCACACTACCCATCGATACGAACGAATGTGGAAAATTCCTGTCTTGTTCGATCTCTGATGCCGTTTGCTCATGATTTGCCCTGGACTATCCCGCTTTTTCCATCCCCAACTGCCACCTGCAATGCCGCTTTTGGTATTGCCAATATATTACAGGGAATCATGTTGACATACGAACATGTCCTAACCATGCAAGTTTTCGTCGATTTGCAATTGAAAACAGTGATGCATATGACTCCACTCTATTACCCAAGTAGACATTTGTCCTATTCTCTACGTAGGAAATTCTCTAAACTTGTCAATAACACTTGTATTTGCTGGTGTGCATCCGTCTGCAGGTGTGGAAAGGTACAAGTAAACTGAAAATTTGAGTACAGTGAAAAGTGGTCCAGTGCGCATAGACAATTTAAAGTCGACAGATCTCATACATACAATGACGAGACATTCATATTTTTGATTTAAACAGAAGAAGTATTTTTATATCGGATGTCTTGTTCTTCTATCATTCGCCCGGAACGTGCTTATATCTGAATTTTTGTCTATTCTATAAACTCGACCGTGTTTTGTAACTCCATCAGAAGTCTGTAACGCTTTTCTACCACTGTTGTTTCTCTGGGCTATTGTATTTGCCTCAGCATTTCATATTCTAGCCATTCTTGAAGTATATTATCTGCAGTCCGAGCTGCTTGCCCACATGGTTGTGTTGGTAATATTAAACTCTGTATTCATGTTCTACAGAGTAGGATGTGTCCTATTCTGAGGTGTAGAAGGATAGCATGTTCTAGTCTGCTCATAATTTGGTAACCACCTGGTTTTGGTTTTCTAATTGTTTTGATAGTTTATTTTTTTTGTAATGGAAAGTTGTAATATTCTTTTCTTTCTTCTTTTCGCTTTATGCCCTTTTATGCCTTGCAGCGTCAGGGGTAGAATAGTTCTCTGGAGATGCCCTTTATGTGTGCCTCATATATATTTGTTGTTGCTGATTCTTTTATTTCTGTAATTGATCTTTTCCATGGTCTCCCCCGGCTTTGTATCCATCGTGTCTGTATATTAATGCTTTTTGAGGGGTACTATCAGATGGTAGTCTGAAAGCCTGTGAAAACCACTTAATCTTCTGTCTTCTGATGTAATCTAGGATTGGCATTGTGTTTGCTAGTCGTCTTATGTTTTCATTTTAGATTATATCGCTTATTGTTATCAAGAATTCTTCGTAGACGGGTCATTTCTGTTGTAACACGTTTTTTTTTCTTCTTTTGTTTGTTAGTATCCAAATTTGACATTGGTAGCATAGTGATGGTATGATGATCGTTTTATATAGTGCAATTTTAGTATGTATGTTCACATGCTTGTTTTTTGAAAATAGGAAACATCTGTCCTAAGAGCCAGTATGTTATATTGCGTCTGCGTTGGATTTCTTTTGTCTTTCTCCCATTTGATAATATGTTGTTTCTAAGGTAAGTAAATTCTTTTATCTGTGTCAGTTGTTGATCATCGATGAAGATATTAGTCTTTCTTAAATTCTGTTTTTGCGATAGACATTAACTCAGTTTTTTTCTGTGTTTATCTTCATGTTGAAGTCCCTACATGTATCGTGAAGTCTATGTATATGTTCTTGTAGTTGTTCTTCTGATGTTGACATCATTCCTTGATCATCTGCAAAAAGAAGTTCGCTCAGTAGGTTGTTTATGTTGTCTTCTTCATTGGTGTTAGCAATTGTACATATACAATCGATGTATGGAATAAATATCATGGGAGATAGGACACATGTTTGTCGCACTCCAGAGTGTATGTGGAATTTGCCTGAAATACCAGCACTCGTTCTAACTGCACATTGACGTCCTATGTCACTACTCCAGCATAAGTTGATTAAGTGTTGTGGGACTCCGTATTTGATAGTATTTTCCATAGTTGTTGTCTGTCCACTCTATCGAATGTTTTTTCTTGTTCGACAAACGTGATACACAGTTCGTGGTTGTTTTCTGTTTTTTTTTTCTGTCAGAATGTTGTTAAGTTGTGCTTTGATGAATGCTGTTTTATCAAATTGAATGTTAAATTTTATTTTTTACGTGCGTGTCCAACGCTGTGCAATATCTTCCAGCATTGTGTTAAATATGCGGCATTCTGTACATTGAACATGTTCTCGTTACCTATACTCAATTATTGATTGTAATGTTTTGATGTATACCGCACTGTCGACATTTACGTTCACTCGCAGATCGCTAAAATCTTTCGATGTATTTTGCATGTGCTCCAGATCTACAGATCTACATTCTAATCATGATTTTTTTACTTTGAATATACGCATGCAGTTTACTATAATTTATATGTATTTATAATAATATTTATATTTATACCACATTTGTGGGCATCTGCGGCAAATGGAACAGTGACACATCGCGTAAAGCGTATTGATGTATACAACGTGACAGCGTATATGTGATTTAAAGAACGCCTGTTTTACCATTTATTTAGTTGATCCATTGTTCAGTATATAAGAACCAAATGTTTTGGGAAGTATATAATGTATAATATGGCGTGTCTATAAATAATATACGGAGTTCTCAGAGATGCTGGAGTAAAATGAAAAATTATAGCAAGAATTAGAATATCAAATAGACAATCAAGATTTCTAAGGGTATGTGATGAGGGTATGTGATGAGGGTATGTGATGAGGGTATGTGATGAGGGTATGTGATGAGGGTATGTGATGTGGGTATGTGATGAGGGTATGTGATGAGGGTATGTGATGAGGGTATGTGATGAGGGTATGTGATGAGGGCATGTGATGAGGGTATGTGATGAGGGTATGTGATGAGGGTATCTGATGAGGGTATGTGATGAGGGCATGTGATGAGGGTATGTAATGAGGGTATGGGATGAGGGTATGTGATGAGGGCATGTGATGAGGGTATGTGATGAGGGTATGTGATGAGGGTATGTGATGAGGGTATGTGATGAGGGTATGTGATGAGGGTATGTGATGAGGGTATGTGAATAGGGCATGTGATGAGGGTATGTGAATAGGGCATGTGATGAGGGTATGTGATGAGGGTATGTGATGAGGGTATGTGATGAGGAAAGTAAAACTTAAACATTTAGTAACCACCGGAAAGATCAAGGGGAGAAGAGACAGATGAAGACAGAGAGAGAAATTTCTAGATGGGTTGTCAATGTGGCACAAAAAATAGCAACAAACTAAGCTTATTAACAACACAAGAGACAGAGAGTTGTGGAAAATCATGGTCGTCTACACCACTCGGCATGGCACTTGATTGATTGATTGATAAATAATATCAGTAAATATGTGTTCTAGTCTATATCAACAGATCCTGATGCCCTGCATATAGTTTGCAGAACGTCATACACCGGCAGACGTCTTCTGTAGGACGTCATGTTGATTGTTTTCGACGGAGCAAGGACCCAAATCAGAGATAACGTAACTTTCAGGAACGTATCTACGCTTGTAGAAGTACTCTTACGGCGCTTTGACCCCGGTATGTACTCAAGGAAATGTGATATTTAAATCTGGTCTTGATCACCAATAGAGTACTGCATACCTGCTACCTGAAGTGATGGAGAGATCGAGAGAGAGAGAAAGAGAGACGATTTGATAATGAGATAGGGGACATGATAAAGTCAACTGTTGTATTAGTGCGAGATGTGAAAAATACGTGTGTAGTCTGAGAAACCGAATAGTAAGAAATATGCAATCTGTGTCTTGTAGACATACATTCAAAGTGTTATCTAATCATAGGATCTTGGATATGCAATATGTGTCTTGTAGACATACATTCACAGTGGTATCTAATCATAGGATCTTGGATATGCAATCTGTGTTCTGTGTCTTGTAGACATACATTCAAAGTGTTATCTAATTATAGGATCTTGGATATGCAATCTGTGTTCTGTGTCTTGTAGACATACATTCAAAGTGTTATCTAATCATTGGATCTTGGATATGCTATATGTGAACTGTGTCTTGTAGACATACATTCAAAGTGTTATCTAATCATAGGATCTTGGATATGCAATCTGTGTCTTGTAGACATACATTCAAAGTGTTATCTAATCATAGGATCTTGGATATGCAATCTGTGTCTTGTAGACATACATTCAAAGTGTTATCTAATCAAAGGATCTTGGATATGCAATCTGTGTCTTATAGACATACATTCAAAGTGTTATCTAATCATAGGATCTTGGATATGGTCCTACTCACTGTCATTATGACTGCCGATGTGTGATACAAGTGTGTCTCTATTTACAAGGATCTATTTGCAACGATCTGCTGGTATAAGTAGAATTGTGTAAACAAGTAGAAACTGTTGTTTCACACTTTCCTTGATGGTTAAACAAACTGAATCACCTGCATAATTAATATTTGGATCTGCTGATCTCCTCTGTTAAAACGGTGAAACTCTGTATAAGCCTGATCATTTCTTTCGGTACTTTCTATCTGTTCTCCGTAGATGTTAAACAAATATGGGAAGAGAGAGCATCCTTGTCTTACTCCTTTCCTCAGATTACATCAATCCGATGTATTCACATATACTTTACTGTCGCTCCTTGTTCGTGGTATAGCATCACTATTAGATATATGATGTGTTTTGGGAATTTCATAATTGTCCACACTTGGTGATGTTGTACAAAGCAAAAACAGCTGTGGTTGTGGTATATGTTTGTGTGTTTGTTCGTTCGCAGACCTGCATTGAATCTCTTTGGCAGCAAAATATTCTCACTATATTTTCAGCAGGATATAGCTCAGAGAACGTATATGCGTTGTGTTGTGTTGTCATTTTATATATGACACTTGCCCAACATACGCGACTTTAGTGGTAGCTTTGGTGTAACTAGCTCTTTTATTACATTTTACATATTGTGAACCTTTCTGTGTTAGGAAATATCAGAAGTCGTTGCATGATCTACCAAGCAAATACTTTTGCCGCTAATACTTACAACTAACTAAAATCAAATACTTCTGCTGGTACTTCCAACGAAAACCAAATACTTCTGCTGATACTTCCAACTAACTAAAACCAAATACTTAACGCGATGCATAACCAGGGAACTAGAAATCAAAGGCATTCTCCCAAATAACCTAGGTACATATAGACCCAGAAGAGACATGTCACAAATGCAGCAGTTCTTGCATATGAAGTTTATGAAGGTTTTCAGAATAAAGAAGAGCCTGTAGTTGCAGCGATAGGCTTAGAAGATGCGTAGAGTTGGTTACACCCATCTTGTCGACATCCTAAGGGAACACGATATCCATCCCTGGATCATATGCTTAATAGAAAATGTGTTAATATGTAGAAAAGTTTCTCAGAGATGCAGATGCTGGACGTCTGAGATCAGAACAATAGCACCTGGACTGCCACAAGGATCTCCTCTGTCCCCAGTGATGTTTAATGTGTATACGTTGAGAATTGCTCAATTGAAAACCTCAAGCAATTGTAGAGTTCTAACATACACTGATGATATCCTGCTGTACAACATGGGCAGGAACAGAACAGATATCGCTGAGAGTGTACCGTATGGACTAAATCAACTGCCGATATGGTGCAGAACATACAACACTGTGATCAATCCCTCAAATGCAAATGTCGTCTGGTCAGATAATACTTAGATAATACTCTGGTCAGTGGCACACTGCCAGCCGGCATTTACATGTGCTCATTCATTGAAAGAGAACAGGACCTTAAATATTTTTGGATAACCTTTGATAGAAGTTTCTCATTCAACAAACACGTCACAAATAACATTAAGAAGGCTAAAAGAGGGAGCAAGGTTATGGCGACCTTCGACAAGCAGCAATGGTTACTGCTCTGCTTCTACAAGTGATGTAGTTATCTGACATAGATTATGTCCTCGGCCTACTAGCACTGTCACAGACACAAGTCGATAGATTGGAAAAAGTCCAAAATGAGGCAATGAGAGCGGTACTGGGATGTACTACGGATACGCCCGTCTCTGCTATGAGATTTCTTCTCGATCTCCCAGCATTAAAGTGCCACATCAGGCAGCACAACTTAGGTCGTATCTTAAAGTAACAATACAACCACCACCCATTACACCAACGTCTAGATCAGGCATGTCAAACGTGCGGCCCGCGGGCCGCATGCGGCCCTTTGCAAGCGCGTGTGCGGCCCACACAAAGAATACTTAAATTGTCTCATTTAATGGCGAAAATTGCAGTTTTAATGCTTGAAACTGGGTGTATAAAACATAAATCTCGCATAGTGCCACGTATAAGAAAACAATACGCTGTTTTAAGCTAGTAAGGGTTTTCTATGACAATTGGCAACATTGACCGGAAGTAGCAAGCAGATTGTTATTGACATGTTAAAATTTTAAAACAATAATAAATTGTATCTTGCGGAATCGTGCCGGTAATTATATTATTTGTTTTAATGAAGTACTGATAAACTGACTCCGTTTAAAATGGCTACAGCACCTTCAGCTAAGAAGAAAAGGACACTTGATGAAGAAAGGCGAGTATTTCAAGAAAAACGGGAACTACAGTATTTTTGTGCAATGGTAAATGGATAGATACATTGTTTAGTATTCAATAACAGCATTGCCACGCCAATAGTTGTAATAGGCGTGCAAATTAATTAAATATAATTCAATAAGATTACATTGTTTCTCAGATTTGTTAGTGTGGCCCGCTGGTATATTCAAAGTATCTTATGCGGCCCATGGTGCTTTTTGAGTTTGACACGCCTGGTCTAGATGAATCAAAGGAAAAAGGAATCAAGCGTGGCAGATAATTGATGGCAGTGCCTGAAGACACACTGCGAAGAGTATGTGAATTGAAGAAATAGGAAAAGGCAGTGAATGGGTGGAGGTAGACACTGAGAAGAAATTACTGATTTAAGTAATAATACAGCTAGATAAAGCATGTCGAATATGGACGGGTGTTAGGGGCCAGGTTATAGTACATTAACTCTCGAAACCACAAGACATAATTATATACACAGATGACTCCGCTAACTGAAACACAAATAAAAGCGGTTGGGGTTTTGTTGTCTACAGAAACGCCGTGAAGTTGGTTGAGAAATGTTCAGCATATTCTACTGTCGCATAGAGCATGAGGATGGAGATAGAAGGAGTTACAGCAGAACTTAGTTGATAACTGATATATCAACATACTCGGTAGTACTCACAGACTCTCAAAGCATGCTGTGCAAGATTGAAAATTACATGCTGAGAAAAGATGGTGGGACTTTTTGAACAACTCTTCTTCTTCTGCGTTCATTCTCAAACTCCCACTGGATCTAACAGGACAATGGTCCTACTATATTTCCAGCAGGGTGTAGTCCAGAGAATGGAAATGCGTTGTGTCGCCGTTTTATTTGCATCAATGGCCCGACACATCCGTCTTCGGTGGGAACAACTCAATTGTCCAGAGCATTACATGGATATACTGCCCTGGGCATGCTGGGGTCAGAAAAAACATGAGAGCCGACTTATTGGCAGGCAATGCGGCGATAGGCAGAACAATACTGAGAAGAGATAAAGCATACTTAATCAATGCAGTAATAATTTCATTTCAAGATGAAGATGATGTCAATAAGGCTGAGAACGTACACATACAGAGAATGTCAGAAATGGGAGTATCTAGTGGTGAGGGAAGGAAAAGTAAATTTTTATTGAAAGTCCCGAAGGTCACGCAAACAACACCTCACCGGGACTCCATATGGGTGTACATATATTGGGATGGCTGCTGGAAAAGAGGGCGGATCACTTATGGGAATGCCGCAGATGCTGTGAAGCCAGTTTTTAATCAAGAATTAACAACCTAACGCGACTTCATGAATGCTTACAAGTTTGTTCTCATCAGCTTTCCACTACAAATAACATCCCTCAACTGCTACCACTCGATGAACTCAACGAAATTATTCTAGAACAATTTGTTTGGATTGATAATCTTCATTGACAGCATCTTAATCCTCACAAATCACGAAAAATAACAAGGAAAACGCAAGTGACTAACTATTGTTAGCGATGTGTTCGGTTCAAAAAACGGTTCCACTTTCTAGTGTTAATCTTCCATTAATGAATCTTTCTGGCTTCATTTCCGGTAGCTGCTTCTTAATTTCCTGTCACTCTTAACTATATTTTCCTTTTAAGTGACATGATTATGTTACAGAAAGTTCCAGAGTCTGAGAAAATATCAACTTTCTAGCGTCTGCACGCGCTTGTGAGCTATGTTTTTCTCGTTCTATCACACCTCACTCTGTCATTCACATTTTTTTTCAAAATCTTCCAAAACTCGACAGGGAAACTAAAAACAAGTAGCGCTACCCAAACAGACTTGAGAAATTCGTGAAAATAAATCTTTGTTGTAAACATTAAGAAACACAAACTATGAAAATTACCCGCGCCCTGGATGACGAATGTTCAGACAGGAAGACAGAATGTCTCTGGGCTGACGTTTGGATCGCGAAAATTACCAGTTATGCTCTCGTCTACAGCGAAATACGAGCCGACAATCGACTTGTCAACAAGTGCATCAAGATGCCAACATCGTGATAGGGATAGACGCCTGCTGTAGCTCGTTCTGCTGTGCGATTATGTGTGTAGGAGGGGGGTGTCTGTGTGACAGAACAATCTCCATCATATCGACTCATCATTTTTGTTACACATGTTAACTTTTTACACTTTTCTTACCTTTACCCGAATTGTAATATCTAATATGTCAGATAGGATATACAAATGTTATTAATGTGAAAATATATCAGTAAGTAGCTTTTTTCTGCTTTATTTTCGCTTTATACCCCTTTATGCCTTGCAGCGTCAGGGGTTCTCTGGAGATGGCGTTTTGTGTTGTTTCTTTTCGTTGACTTTTTTTATTTCTGTAATCCATCGTTTGCAAGGTCCGCCCTTGGCTTTGTATCGTGTCTGTATAGTGATGTTTTTTTTAGGGGCACAGTCTGATGGTAGTCATAAATCATGCGAAAATCACTTAATCTGTTGTCTTCTGGTGTACTCCAGAACTGGCACTGTGTCTGTTAGTCTTCTGATGTTTCGTTTCTGATTATGTCTCTTATTGTTACTCCGAGGATTCTACGTAGACAAGTTATTTCTGTTGTATCAAGTTTTCTTTTAGATTCTGTTGTTAGTGTCCATGTTTGACATTGGTAGCATAGTGATGGTATGATGATCGTATTATATAGTGCAGTTTTGGTGTTCATGCTGACATATATCAGCAAGCAGCACAGATAACAAAGCTGATAAGGTAAGATTATCACGAACACGATCAGACATCACTAGCTATGACCAGGCATGTCATATTGTGTGTTTGTTTCATATTCATGAATATCCAGCTATACCTTTTTGTACAATCGGGATGTTTACTATAAGCTTGATTTTTTATCCAGAATTCTCTAACTCTCAGTAGTAGGCAATACTTTGAGAAGACGCCTAGTCACAGGGGATAAAACATCAATATTTCCATGAAATACTGTGTGGCTTCCACAAAAGCAATATTTCACTATATAGACATGTCATCCAGTAAGTAATAATTCACTATATCTCTCACGCACAATCTCTCTATCTCTCTATCTCCCTTACACAATATATATAATTCATTCATTTTCCTTTTGCGCTGAAGTTAGCGCATAGGTCAGATGTCAGATCTCTCCAATTATGTCTGTTCAAAGCTATTCTGTGCAGTTCATGAATAGTAAGAATATTGGTTGTTTTACTTTCTCTAAGTATTGTTCTTCTGAGTGTTTCTTTTGGTTTACCCCTTTGTTCTTTTCCCTGTAGGTATCCATTCAAGAGATTGGTGGTGTATTCTGTTGGTGGCTGCACGTAGGACATGCCCGATGTAGGACCAACAGCGTTTTCTGATAACATCTGTGATGAAATTTTGATGTGTCTCTTTTCTGATTTTATCATTCGCTTTGAATTCACTCCAATGGGTGTTAGTTATCCTACGAAGACATTTGCTCTCGAAACTCAGTAATTTCTTTTCCTAAGATAAAGAACTTTTCCAGCTCTCACATCCATATGATAGCACCGGAATAACGCAGGAATTAAATACGCGCATTATCGTGCGAGTGCTGATTGACTTTGACTTCCAGATATTAGACAGTCTGTTACATGCACTTGATGCTAGGGCAATGCGAGTTGTAATTTCTACCATGACATCACCGTCGAGTGTTAATTTTCTTCCTAGATAGAAGAATTTGTGTACTTTTTCAAGTTTTTGTCCATTTAAAGTAATTTCTCTCTCTCTCTCTCTCTCTCTCACCTTCTATCTCTCTATATCAATCATATATATTAATGAGATAAATGTATAAACAACAGAACAAATGTTTATACTGGTATTATAACAATTGCAGATTGTCTGCAGTCTTGATATTTACGATACAATTTTATGGAAGACCAGGCGCATAGATTTCGTCATATGATATGATTCACAGTTGGAAATGAGAACACGATACATGACAGTGTCGGCCTCGTTCCGGAATAAAATACACTCTCATTTGCATGTGTCAAACAAGATGTTTCAGCCACGTGTCCATATTTGTACTCTAGCGTGTTCAAATATACTCACTCTGACCTCAAACTTGAAAGATTAAATGTCACTTGATGCGACTCCATTTTAAACCCAGGTGTTGTTGTTGGCGATATCCAAATGCTGATGAGTAATGCTACTCTTGTCAGCACAATGTCATTCTTAAAAAAGTGCAGGTCTGAAGTTGACTTAGTGATCCATACAGTAAGTTAGTGATAGTTAAGGGTGTTTGTAGAAGTTTGTCCCCCTGGAAGTTGAAAGGTAAGGGCAGCCAATAAGGAGATGTTCCACTGTTTCAATAGGATGAGAGCATTGTCTACAAGTGGGTAGTTGCTATGTTTGATACGATTTAAATTGCTATTAATCCTTGCATGTCGTGTTCGAAACTGAAAGATGAGGGATTGGTTTTTCCTGTGGAGTTTGTTTATTTTGTCACTATCCTCTGGCCATGTCATTTCACTAAATACATTCCGACCAGTCAGCCCATTTTCCTATCTCTTCAGCCAGATTTCCTTGGTGTTGTTTCTAGGTCATTGTGCTGTTTTCATAGTCATCACTTACAGCTACAGTACGACCAACCTCCATAATCATCACTTACAGCTACAGTACGACCAACCTCCATAATCATCACTTACAGCTACAGTACGACCAACCTCCATAATCATCACTTACAGCTACAGTACGACCAACCTCCATAATCATCACTTACAGCTACAGTACGACCAACCTCCATAATCATCACTTACAGCTACAGTACGACCAACCTCCATAATCATCACTTACAGCTACAGTACGACCAACCTGCATAGTCATCACTTACAGCTACAGTACGACCAACCTCCATAATCATCACTTACAGCTACAGTACGACCAACCTCCATAATCATCACTTACAGCTACAGTACGACCAACCTGCATAGTCATCACTTACAGCTACAGTACGACCAACCTCCATAATCATCACTTACAGCTACAGTACGACCAACCTCCATAATCATCACTTACAGCTACATTACGACCAACCTCCATAATCATCACTTACAGCTACATTACGACCAACCTCCATAATCATCACTTACAGCTACAGTACGACCAACCTGCATAGTCATCACTTACAGCTACAGTACGACCAACCTCCATAATCATCACTTACAGCTACAGTACGACCAACCTCCATAATCATCACTTACAGCTACAGTACGACCAACCTGCATAGTCATCACTTACAGCTACAGTACGACCAACCTCCATAATCATCACTTACAGCTACAGTACGACCAACCTCCATAATCATCACTTACAGCTACAGTACTACCAACCTGCATAGTCATCACTTACAGCTATAGTACGACCAACCTCCATAATCATCACTTACAGCTACAGTACGACCAACCTCCATAAGCATCACTTACAGCTACAGTACGACCAACCTCCATAATCATCACTTACAGCTACATTACGCGTAACCTCAATAGTCAACTCTTACAGCTACATTACAAATAATCTCAATAATCATCACTTACAACACACATGGTACCTACAGTGCTACTGTTCCTGTTATTTCTTTAAGAATCCTGTGTAACACGCGGGTCACAATGTAGAAAATAATGGTTAAAATCTGCTTACCGGTACTGTGTGTATGTCTACATTACGGTTTTAGAGGATTAATAGAGTTCATGATAAACAAATACCATGATAATCAGCAAAGACACAGAAAAACAGGAGGTAAACATAAACATACAGGGAGAGAAACTACAACAAGTAAAACAGTATCAATATCTTGGACACATAGTCACAAATGATGACAGATGTGAAACAGAAGTTAAAAGGAGAATAGGAATGGCTAAAAGTACCTTCAATGACATGAGGAAATTATTAATATCTAAACAAATTACAAACAAGTTAAAAATGAGAATTATAAAATGCTACATCTATTCCATATTAATGTATGGCTCAGAAACATGGACACTAAATAAACAATTAGAAGACAAAATTGATGCCTTTGAGATGTGGGTATATAGAAGAATAGGGAGAACATCATGGAAAGAGAAGAAAACAAATAAAGAGGTGCTAAAGACACTTAATATGAAGAAAGAACTACTAAGAGAAATAAAGATCAGGCAAATAAAATACTTTTGTCACATTAAAAGACATGACACCCTATTGAAGACCTTACTTGAGGGTAAAGTCAAAGGGAAGCGAGCAAGAGGTAGGCAGAGATACAAGTGGGAGAGTAACATTACACGATGGACAGGTTACAGTCTAGCAGAGTGCACCACCAAGACAAGAGACAGGAGATGTTGGAGATACGTTGCAGCCAACCTTCGTTGCGGAGACGGCACTTGATGATGATGATGATGAGAGTTAATGATTATCACATTCTTACCAAAGTGTGATTTAATTTTGAGGTTGCATGGATTTTAAGCCCACTGAGACGGCAGTGACCCAGAGCGAGGGAGGACGACACGTATGTCAACTTGAGATTATTGGAGATTCCTTGTTCATGACCTTTGCACCAGAGGATATGTAAACATATAAGAAGGGCAGAGGGTGTGATTAATTGATTGAAGAGACGACAAGCTTACACTTTCACATCTTCTAAAAGAAGCTCACAATCTATGGTTCTGGCTGGAGAGAAGTAACGTCCGTCTACTACTAAGAAAAATTAACCGTATGAGGCAAGTGGGGACTAATTGGAAGGAGTTTGGTTGTGCATTACTGCAAGGTTGTAGATATAGGCGTGTATAGGCGTATTACTGAATGTATTATTATGTGTATTAGTGAATGTAGTGCTAGATGTATTAGTGAATGTAGTGTTAGATGTATTAGTGAATGTAGTGTTAGATGTATTAGTAAATGCAGTGTTAGATGTATTAGTAAATGCAGTGTTAGATGTATTAGTGAATGTAGTGCTAGATGTATTAGTGAATGTAGTGCTAGATGTATTAGTGAATGTAGTGCTAGATGTATTAGTGAATGTAGTGCTAGATGTATATTTATATACCTTACAGTACGTAATATTGTATGTATTAATCCTACATACTGTGGATATACCAGCGGCATATTTAGGTATGATGTGGCCAGCACAACGCCCGCTGACTTTGCTTTCAAAGGAGGTCTAGTACGCACTTCATTTCACTAGGTTTATCCACAAGCAGCTGGTGATAATATATCTTCTGAGTTTGAAATTTAAACCTAAGATCAACCGTGTGTTGTCGGGGTCCGAAATGGGAGCAAAGAATAGCAACACTTTTTACCTTCCATGCATGTCGTAAGAGGCGACTAAGGAAGTTATAGGATGGAGTTGGCTGTCCCATCCCGTATAGGGTCAGTGACCCAAAGCCATGCTGAAGTGGGTTGTGTCAGGCCGAAAGCGCAGATATCGCAGCAATGCTATAAACCATGACACAACGCATTCCGTTCTCCGTACTACATCATGCTAATCTGCAGAAGTTTGAGAACAAACGAAGAAGAAGAAGGAGAAACTAGGATTACCGGACTACGAAGCTAGTGCTCTTACTGCTAAGCCACCGCGTCCATCCCCATTCGTTAAATATAATGATAATACATAACAAAGGGAAGGAAAATACTCGCAAATTCCCCTCCCCCCGCCCCCCATAGCGATTGTATTAGTTAGTAGATATGGTTGATGTGGGTTTTAGAAAAAAATAACCATATATTTGGTACAGAGGAACTCGTAATGAAGAGGATAACTCCCCCCCCCCTCCTAGCAAGATATTTAACATCAAGGAATATTTAATGAAGAGAATAATATTCACCAATCCGCCCCCCACCCCCATCTCCAGTACCTGATAAAATTTAGTACCAAGGAACATGTAGTGAAGAAGATAATACCTCCCCCCCCCCCCCCCCCACCGCCTGAAACATATTTAGTAGCAAGGCACAAGTAATGACGAGGATAAGACGAGGATAAAAATGACTTCGTCCCCTCCCCCCCCCCTTTCATTTTAAGATTGTCACGAAAGATATCATCTTATCAAAAAATTCACCGGAAGCTAATTACTTATCATTTTATTTTTAGTTTGACCCCTCCTCCGTATTCACAGAAATTCTACCTACTGTACTGATCACTGTTAATCCTATCTACTGTACTTATCCCCATATACTGTGCAGATCACTGTCTAATCCCACCTACTGTACAGAGCACTATTTGATTCTACCTACAGCGCAGATCAGTGTTTAATACTACCTTCTGTGCAGATCAATGTTTATCCTAGCTATATACTGATCACTGTTTACTCCTACATACAGTACTGATCACTGTTTACTCCTACATACATTACTGATCACTGTTTACTCCTACATACATTACTGATCACTGCTTAATATTAGCTACTGTGCAGACCACTTTTTAAACATAGGCTGGCAAACGAAAAAAAAAACAATCATACTATAACCACAATTGCTGACGTTTTTAATTCAGAAACCAACTCTATTCCCACTGCCGAAGCTAAGCATTTTAGCGACCTCTATAAGGTCTGGCTGAGCTCCCCGCCATTTCCTGTAACATAAACAAAAGTTATTTTATATTTAATCAGTAGCGTAGCGTTTATAGACGCCAAAATGCCCGGCGACCCTCTCCCAGGACTAAACAACTTAAAGAGTGCACACAAATGTATAGTTATACTCTAAACTATAAACATTACATAAAGATAATCGTAGGTATATTCTTTTTTTTAAGGTTATCTGTCCTTGACGCCAAAACGCTTTAGCATACGTTTTCCTTCAGAGCTGAAATGAGCATTAGCTGCTGAAGACCTTACCTTTGATATTTCAATATCGACCAACCCCTTTGAATCCATAGAGCAAACGCGGAGTTTGCATTAAAGAATTTCGCAATCACAGCAATCTTAATATTCAATCATCATTGTATGATTTCCAAGGATAACTGGCTGCTCTGACTATAAAAAACGGTTAAAATAATGGTTATGTACGTCTTTTTCTTGCAGCGAAAGACTATGATTGGTGAAAGAAAGCATTTGTGGCTTAAACTACTTAAGTAGAAAAGCAGTAACACGCCAGTCTTCAAAACAGCATCTAATGCACAATGAGGCATCTCATATTCTAGACAAGATACACATCGAACATGTGTTATAGGAAGCTGCTCTACTACATGCATTAAAACATTACGAAATTGTGTCTTCAACCAGACAATACTTGCAACCACTCATTCAGTCGGTAGCATTTTTAAGTAGACAGCAGCTAGAATTCCGTGGACACAGTTAGAATGAAAGTTATACAAACAAAGGAAATTATTTAGAATTCTTAGATTTATTAGTTAAAAATGAATCAATTTTAGGAGATCACCTACAGTCACTCTTCACTTCTGAAAAGCACTTCGGCAGACGTCCAAATGATCTGTAAGTATCAAATGAGCATAATATTTAGGTATTGTTTGAATGATAGGATAAAGGAAAGAGTTGTTGCTTTTTACAACGTTTCCAATGACCTAACTGCTGTTAGATTATCTGAAGTCATACGGAAAGTTTTGCATGACTAGGATGTAGACGACAAAAAAAGTTGTAAGTCAGACATGTGATAGCGTTTCAGCAATAGCTAGGAGACAAAGAGGAGTTAACAAACTAGTGAAGGAAATTTGCCCACATGTACTCTTTATGCATTGTTATGCGCACCAACTGAACTTGGTACTTTTGCATGATTCAAAAATATATAAACAAGTTCGTATCTTGTTCTGTACCTTGACTACTTTTCTCCCATTTTACAGTAAGTCTTCTAAAATAACAGTGTCGTTGACTTCAATATATGTCTTCATATGTAATTCTTTCTAGTGGGTATCCTCTTAATATAGATCTTCTTAATCTATCTTTTCACTATGTATGTATTCACTATGTATGTCTTCACTATGTATGTCTTCACTATGTATGTCTTCACTATGTATGTCTTTAATATCTTGACAATGTATGGTTTTTTTAACGTATATTCTACATTACCAATGTGTTTTACCAAACTTCTGCTAATTATTTTCCTTTTCCGAGACATGAATTCAAACAGCATTATGTCATGTTGACATCTGAATATCATAAGCAAACAGAGATATGAAAATGTTGACATCCGATTGTCATAGACACATACATATATGATAATGAATAAACCCGTAAACATTCAGGGTCGTAGGGTACCACATTGGATGCTTCAGCACACAGAGACCTCCAGCTATTTCTATCTCCAACGTTGTGGAGGAATGAGGAAAAGTCTTGTCTGTCCATTCCATTGTTATCTGTCCATGTCTTTATTTTCCCACCTCTGCTTCTTCCCCCTTCGACGGTTCCCTGCAGTATTGTTTTTTGACAAGGAATCATGTTTGTATACATGTCCAAACCATGCTAGTTTTCATCATTTCATTATTGAAAGTATTGGTTCTTGTACACCTGCATACATCTCTACTTTATTTCATATGTACACATTTGTCGTATGTTCCCTATAGGAACATGGGGAGGGGGGATACAATATGTTGGACAAATAAATAAAACTGTTATAAATCACATTAATGGACACAAAGCAGTGACGACACATTAAAGAAAATTCTCCATTTTAAAAACAGCAACTAATCTGAGATGATGATGAAATCGTTGATAACAACATTGCCAGAAACGACAACATTATATTTTGTTCATTAAGTCGCGTGATGACAACAGCTTTCAAATATATAGCACGCGCGCTTCACCGCGAGTAATTATATAATCAATTAGGCCCCATGTTTAATGAAGGAGTCATGCCCTAACTGGCCTAATCTTGACATTTAAATGTTATTTTGCACTGGTTTCAGTGAAGATTGCTTCCATGTGTCTTCAGCCTAGAAGATTGTTATTTGAAATGAGCTGACTCTTACTTAAGTCCAGAAACTCTTCTTCTCATGTGTATGTTCTTCAACTCTTGATGGTTATGAGGATGTAGTCCAAAGAAAGGAATGCCTTGTATCGGGATTTACAGCTTGGCTGCGATATACATATACGTATTTCAGCCCAACTAACCAAATCACGGCTTTAGATTAAAATAACCGTATTTGGAATAGAACAGGAAATTTCACTCCTAAACCACATTTAAACCACCTTCTTCAGACATGCACGACAAAACAAAATACCCTTTTCTCCCGTTTCAGGCTCTGACAATACGAATGAATTCAAATTACGGATTTACAACTTCTGTAAGATGCGTTTCAGTAAAAAAATATTACTAGTTTTTAGGAAATCTGGTTAGGTGGTGGAATTTTGGCAGCCATTATCGTTTACTACTTCACATTAAATAAATGTCACTCTCTTTGTACTATCGTATCCCGGAACACTTAATTACTTGTATCCCCTATACTATGGTACTTTATTGTGCACTTTACGTGTGGCCTTATGTGGCGTAGTTGTAAAATCTAATTCTTCGGTTTCACAAGGTTGAAGTGTCCAGATCGGGCAGCAACGTTTGGGTTGTCATGTGCATTTATTTTAGTTTGAGCTAAAGATTTGATATATTCTGAGTGATATCCCATAATGGGCTTCCGTAAGAACAAAAGCTGTACGGATGCTATCTTTACACTTAGACAACTAACAGAAAGAGCCACAGAAAACAACAAAGAATTATATATCGCATTCGTAGACCAGGAAAAGGCATTCGACAGAGTAGACAGACAACAACTATGGAAAACACTATCAATATACGGAGTACCGGAACATTTAATCAACATATGCAAGGGAATTTATGCAAATAGCCAATGTGCAGTAAGAACAAATGCAGGTGTGTCCAATAAGTTCCAAATTCAATCAGGAGTTCGCCAGGGGTGTGTCCTATCCCCTCTACTTTTTATAACATATATCGACCACATCTGTAAACTAACAAGTACCAACGAAGAAGATAACATAAAAGACAAATTGAACGAACTACTCTTTGCAGACGACCAAGTACTAATAGCACCATCAGAAGAACAATTGCAAGACCATATGAACAGACTCCACACAACATGTCAAAAATTCAACATGAAGATCAATATTGAAAAGACCGAAATAATGGCAATAGCAAAGAAAGAAAGAAATATCACTATCTCCATCGATGATAAACACCTTAAACAAGTAAATGAGTTCACTTACTTAGGAAGCATTATATCGAGTGAAGGGAAAACAAGTAAAGAGATACAAAATAGATGCAACAAAACATACCAGATCCTAGGACAGATGACACGCATTTTCAAGAACAAAAATGTAAACATAGACACTAAAGTTGCATTATACAAGACTATTATTATTCCATCACTATGCTACCAGAGCCAAACCTGGACAATGACAGCACAAGACAAAAGAAAAATAGTGACAACAGAAATGACATGTCTACGAAGAATACTCGGAGTGTCATTAACAGATAGAATTAGAAACGATAACATCAGACAGATAACCAAAACAATACCAGTATTGGAACACATCAAAAGACAGCAGATCAAGTGGTTTTCACACGCTTCCAGACTACCGACATATAGCATGCCACAAATGGCCATGACACATAGACATAACGGTAATAAAGCCAGAGGCAGACCATGTAAAAGATGGATCACAGAAATCAAAGAAGCCACAGGAACAAGCTTACAAACAGCGCACAAGAAGGCCATCTCCAGAGAACTCTTCCACCCCCTGACGCTGCAAGGCAAACAAGGGACACAGCGTATAGATAGATATCCCATATATGAAGCCTTCTGCTCTATTAAACGAACATTGTACATATGGGGAAACTCGAGCACATTGAGAAAAAACTATCAACTGATTGGAACACTGAGATTACAATACAGATGGACGCAATACACAGGCAAAACGCGGTCCTAAATCCATTTTACTAGCGCGCTAGACGTATTTAAAAATACTATATGAACTGACCTCTATTATAATAAAATATCAAATCTCAGCCAAACTATAAAATAGATACTAAACAGTGATACGGAGGAATATACTACATCAAACTGTTGATGTTACCAGCTGAAAACAGTGTTGCCAGCCTCCAACATTCAATAATTTTCACCGGAGACTTCATTCGTGGAAATCTTCATAGTGTGGAGACAGATTTCGACTCTTGGTGACATCTACTTGGATGTTATAGGTGTATGACGTTCAAAAGTTGGCCAAATCCCATATGACAAGAAAAATGCTTGATCCCACCTGGCAACCTAAATTGTGTCCACATCTGGCTTACACACTTTTATATAAACAGACGGACTAACGATTTGAGCACTTACGGGAATGTCTTGAAAGTTTTGATGGATATTCTTAATTATAAATCACAAGTATAATGTACTCACCTGACCCTTTTTTATAATATCTGAAACTGATGTCATTTGTATGCACAATAAGGCACGAGTGATGTCTTAAAAATAGCTTCTTCTAAAGTATTTCAATTACTCGACAGTGAGACTCGAGGTCAAAGGGATTGGGACATTCATCTAAAAGGCAGTGAATTATCCCCGACCCAATATTTGATGTCAATGCAATTACTGCCCATTGATTGCTCGGATGACATCAGTTATCCTTCTTCGATGCACAGGTCAAATTGACATCTTGATTTCAATTGCTTTTATTTTTTTGTAACTGATAGATGTGGCTTGAAACGCTGCTAACGAAGATCTGAGGAAACCCATCAATCTTGATTGTTTGCTGTACATGCATACACGAGCATGATTTGAACACAAGACAACACTTTTAACAGCTCTCCAATATTAAAGACAAAATATATGAACGAATTCCTTCAATGTTGCCAGTCAATAAGTTGTTTCGGAGATTAAAGTCCCACTTTATTCCATATACGCCTCTTTCAACAGTAGACGAATGTTAACATTGCTTATATCTTCTTTTTCTTCAGCGTTCGTTCTCAAACTCCTGCAGATCAGCAGGATGTAGTCCGGAGAACGGAATGCGTTGTGTCATGGTTTACAGTATTGCTGCCATATCAGCGCCTTTCGGCCTGACATATCCGACTTCAGCATGGCTTTGGGTTACTGACCCTATATGGGATGGGACAGCCAACTCCATCCCATAACTTCCTTAGTCATTTCGTACGACATGCATGGAAGGTAAACAGTGTTGCTATTCTTTGCTCCCCTTCGGGCCCGACAACACACGGGCGATTGCTTATATAAATGGGTAATGTTCAATGTGAACGACTAAATGTCATATACTATTATTATTGTATGTGCGATTAGAGGTTATATGTGAATTGGTTATGCAAAAGACTTCATAATATCAAGAACATAGCTCCTCAGTCTAATCACAGCAAGCGTTAAAGTAGTTATTTATGAATGTTATAAGAGTTGACTGAGGGTGCTTGTTTGCGAGCCTGCGTGTGTGTGTGATGTGTTTACGTTAGTGCATGTATGCGTATGAATGTTAATACATAGTCTGTTAATACACACTCATTATCAAGCAAGGTATGTTTGAAGTCTTACTTGTGTAACCAAGTATCAATATTAGTTAGGTTTTACTAACACACCAGACTATATGTTATTAAACAGGGGTCCTCTCACTAGGGCTCACTAGGGCTCTCTAAGGACGTCTTCTCAGGGATCCACTCAGGTAGTCATCTCATGGATCTTCTCATGGGTCCTCTCATGGGATTCTCTAAAGACGTCCTCGGGGGTCTACTAAGAGGAAGTCCTCTTATGGAGTCCTCTTAGTGGTTCTGCAAAGACTTGAATAATGTTATAGGTTTTTACATTTAGAATGAAAAATAAAACAGAATATATATTTTGTGAAAGAAATATATTTAAACGTTTAGTTTAGGATAACGTTTAGTTAAACGATAAGTTTAGGAACCGCTACACTAGTTTGAAGCAATAGCTTTATGAACCGTTGCACTACATTCCATCAATACATTTATGAACCGCTGCACTAGACTACAACAATAAGTTCATGAACCGTTACACTAGACTACAGCATTAAGTTTAGGAACGGCTGCAATAGATTACAGAATTAAGTTTAGGAACGGCTGCAATAGATTACAGCATTAAGTTAAGGGACCGCTGCACTATACTACATCAATACGTTTAGGAATGGCTGCACTATACTACATCAATAAGTTTAGGAACGGCTGCACTAGACTACACCAATACGTTTATGTACTTCTGTACTAGACTGCAACAATAAGTTTATGAACTTCTGTACTAGACTACAACAATAAATTTAGGAACTTCTGTACTAGACTACAAAAATAAGTTTATGTACTTCTGTACTAGACTACATAAATAAGTTTATGTACTTCTGTACTAGACTACAACAATAAGTTTATGTACATCTGTACTAGACTACATCAATAAGTTTATGTACTTCTGTACTAGACTACAACAATAAGTTTATGTACTTCTGTACTAGACTACAACAATAAGTTTATGAACTTCTGTACTAGACTACAACAATAAGTTTATGTACTTCTGTACTAGACTACATCAATAAGTTTGTGTACTTCTGTACTAGACTGCAACAATAAGTTTATGTACTTCTGTACTAGACTGCAACAATAAGTTTATGAAATCCAACACTAGGCTATCCTCCAGAACTTGTGTTTAAGAGTTATATGTCTACAGTAAGCAGTAAGGACAGTGAGGAGCGCGGTAGTCTAGTTGATAGTGAGTATGCTTGACTGGAGCAGATTGCGATTCCGACTACAATATATTATTAGCAGATGTGAAGATCAGACTCAAGAGTTTAGCGAAAAGCGCCAGACCAATTAGATACGACACTAGAGCAATACCAAT
Source organism: Meghimatium bilineatum (assembly GCA_034231615.1). NCBI lineage: Eukaryota > Metazoa > Mollusca > Gastropoda > Stylommatophora > Philomycidae > Meghimatium > Meghimatium bilineatum. The sequence goes on from CM067320.1 coordinate 31,340,722, forward strand.
AGAACACAGCGTGGAGGTACAGAACAAATTTATTACATTCATGGTCGTTCAGGAGGACATGACACCAGATGAACTCGCAAACAACATCAGCGACTCGATACTATCATAGGCCCAGGCTCACAAACCCCGAAGAGTGACAAATAGAGAAGATTATATCACAGTCGAAAAATTGTAACTAATCAACAATAGAAAAAACTAAAATCACTAAAAGATAACAAACAAAGAGAAGAATACATAAAACAAACTAAAGAAATCAGAAGTAAAATTAGACAGGACAATAAAAAACTACATCGACAACAAATGTAAAGAAATTGAACAAGTCTTTGTAACATTTTCCTTTTTCACTGCAGGTTCTTGACATGTAACTTAAAATTTTCCGTTGTCTTCTTTTTCACTACTTCTTATATATATATATATATATATATATATATATATATATATATATATATATATATATATATATATATATATATATATATATATATATATATATATATATATATACGAAGCAGTGAAAGTGTGCAACGGAGAAATTTTAAGTCACATGTCAAGAAAATACAGCATTCAAGGAAAATGTTACATTCAAAATAAAAATATAAAATAATAAAAATACTAGTTTTAGAATCCTCCTAGCTGAATTTGCGGCTAACTGCCTACATGATGATATTAGAGAACCTTTGCCGTGTCTTCAACTATACATTAGGCTAGTTCTCTTCAACGTGGTGGTCCGTGGACCGATGCCAGTCTACACGTCTTCAATGACCTGTCCAAAAGTTTTCAAGACATTGACATAATATAAAAATGTGGTCCTCAGCGTCGATCCATAGCAGATTTGAAAACACATTTCCGATCCATTGCAACACAAAGTTTGAAAGTTACTGCATTAAGCAACGTGTTCTATAAATAATCGACAAAGTGTGAAAGAGCTCGTGACGTTGTTATATTGTATTTCGGAATTGGTTGCTGCATGATTAGCTAAACTTCAATGTCTCTGATTTTGAAATGGCCATACGCCTGATATAAACAATGTGAACTCACATTCATGGTTTAAAGTTCAAAGTCTAAAAAACAAAGATGCGCTCATAATCTCATTATCACCTACCAACCATCAGTATACTTTAATCAACTTCCCACCTTCAATATACTATAATCATCTACCCACCTTCACTATACTATAATCAACCACCCACCTTCAATATACTATAATCAACTACCCACCTTCACTATACTATAATCAACCACCCACCTTCAATATACTATAATCAACTTCCCACCTTCAATATACTATAATCAACTTCCCACTATAATCAACCAACTACCTTCAAGAGGCTAAGAGCAGTTAATACAGAGTAGTCTGGAGAACGATATGTATTTTTTAAACATTGTTTATTACTTGATCACGATATCTAGGATTCCGGCCCGGCACATCCGACTTTACCGTATCAATGTGGGTCACTTTAACTTTTCAGACGGATGACACAGTCCGCTCTAAACAAACACCCTTTGTAGCCTATTACGACTTGTACTCTTCCCGTGTTGCTAAACACATTTGGAACATAAATCAAAATCCTGTGATGAGAATGAGAGACCGTGGGACATTCAGGAAAGGGTGTCATTTTCTATCGATCTGTAATTCCCCAACGCTGGCAATGGTCAAAGTGTAACGCCAATATTATGGAAGGGGTAATGTGTTTTGTTTTTTAAACTGTCGGCATGTCTTGTCTAAACGCTTGGGCAAACTTGCACTCAATGGACGCTACGTTCAGTTGTACTGTACCCGGTTCAATTATTCCATACCAAGTTCGAGTACCGGACAAACCGCCCACAAGTCACGGCAATTGTCAATTTCCAGTGCGCGTCTATTTAATTTTTACTGGTAGAATCTGTTCCGCTTTTAGAGAGAGGTAAATGTCGTTTCCAGTGCAAAAACAGTTTACAATATTTAAACTGATTTACATGAAATATTTCTTCATCCGTTTTTAACAATTTTATATTTATTTCAGCTGTGTCTTCTTTTTAAACTGGACTTTACAGTAATCAAATCTTTATAAAGGTTTTACTATAGAGAAAGCTTCCTTATACTGGGTTTTACTATAGTGAAAGCTTCCTTATACTGGGATTTACTGTAGTGAAAGCTTCCTTATACTGTGTATTACTATAGTGAAAGCTTCCTTATACTGGGTTTTACTATAGTGAAAGCTTCCTATATAGGGTTTTAATATAGTACTAGCATCCTTACACCGTTATTTACTGTAGTGATAACATCCGTAAACTGGATTTTACTGCAGAAATCGTTTACAAAAATTAGTTTTACTGTACTTATGTCTTTTTCTATTCCACGATTTACTTTAGTCAATTCTAAACTGATTTTGACCGCTGTAATATCTTCTTTCTGAGACTGAGATTTACTGTGGTAAAATCGTATATCCTAAACTAGTTTTTAATTTAGTCATTTCTTTTTCTAAACTGATTTTACTGTTGCTAAGTATTTTTTCTAACCTGAAGTTTACTGTTTTCACATTGTTCTTCTAAATTGAATTATACTGTTGTCAAGTTTATTTTTCGACAGTGAAATATACTGTAGGAATATTTTTTTTAAAACTAGTTTTACTGTAACATCATCTTTAAAATTTTTGGATAATTAGTCGTCGGAACATTGTTGTTACACTCCGGACACGTACATATGTGATCCGATCTCTACTTGAGTAGATGATTGACAGATCCAGTTCTTTTTTGGTCGATAAACATTTTCATAATCTCACAGTAGCACTCAGTGACAACAACAGGACACAGTCACCTACTCACCAACAACAGGACACAGTCACCTACTCACCAACAACATGACACAATCACCTACCCACCAACATCAGGATGCAATCACCTACCCACCAACAACAGGACACAATCACCCACCAACCAACTACAGGATCTCTCGTCGCCCTTAAGACCCACATGACCACGCATAAAAATTAATGTGACGACCTCTCGATTGTCTCAAACCACTGTTCTCGAGTGCAACCAATCTGTATTGTTCTGATCAAGCTCATTGAGTCACTAAGGATGCAGATATGAATTGCCATCTGTGTACTCATCTATTCCAAAGTCTCGGTCACTGCGATAATCTCCATAGTCATTCTGTTTGCAGCCACAGAAAATACGCAACTCTCCTCTTTGTTGGTCTTCCCTGTTTAATGAGCTGTGAAATCCAAGTACCATGCACACGTCCAACAACCAAACCATCCGTGTGCGTAATCATGTCTCCTTCTCTAGAATTATCGCAGATTTATGCCTTCACATCAGGCTCCGCTGCAACAGGGCACCAGTCTTAGCATTGTCTATTAAGAGTTATCTTCACTCAGAGGAGGCCTGGCAATCCATGGGCACATTTAACAATATCGCACCAGGTGTCATTTCTTTCTACACAGACACGCGCGCATGCACACACACACACACACACACACAACACACACACACACACACACAGAGTTTGTATGACACCCTCCGCACGCCCCATCCATGACTTTCCTCCGTCCAGTCTACTACCTACCAGTTTCTGAATATCAGAAAGCAACACGTATAGCGCCTAGTCTAGAAGTATATGCAGTCCAGCTACAAATGTATAAGTTATTTTGTTAGGTTCATCATTAGCTATGACATGGACTTTACTTGAAAAAAAAACACCGTAATAATTCAATTCCATATTGATCATGAAGTGATTAGTTTAATTTGATTTTCAAAATCTACGATGACAGTACTCTGGACTTCAGAATCGACGTTGACCTACTCTGGACTTCAGAATCGAAATTGATCTTACTCCTGGGCTATATAATTGACGTTGACCATACTCTGGACTTCAGGATCGACGATAACCGTACTCTGGACTTAGGAATCGATGTTGACCGTACTCTGGACTTCAGGATCGACGATAACCGTACTCTGGACTTAGGAATCGATGTTGACCGTACTCTGGACTTCAGGATCGACGATAACCGTACTCTGGACTTCAGGATCGATGTTGACCGTACTCTGGACTTCAGAATCGACGTTGACCGTACTCTGGACTTCAGGATCGACGATAACCGTACTCTGGACTTCAGGATCGATGTTGACCGTACTCTGGACTTCAGAATCGAAATTGATCTTACTCCTGGGCTATATAATTGACATTAACCGTACCATGGGAAACCCATACGTGTTCGGTATCTGCAGGCACACGACGGAGTGTATACACCCTGGTAGTTCAGATGACTGCTGCAGCTTAGTCTACGGATCATCAGAGTTGTTGTTGGAAAAGAACACTATTCGAATTAAACTCTTCACATCCGTGAACAAGATTAAACTTGATGCCGCCATTGTAAGTCGCATCGATCTTGCATTAGTCATATTGAAATAGAACTGTTTCTCTCGAATGACATCATGTTTCAGCAGTTAAAATTCCATATTGAAATAGAACTGTTTCGAATGGCATCATGTTTCAGCAGTTAAAATTCCGTATTGAAATATAACTGTTTCTCTCGAATGACATCATGTTTCAGAAGTTAAAATTCCATATTGAAATAGAACTGTTTCTCTCGAATGGCATCATGTTTCAGCAGTTAAAATTCCATATTGAAATCTCCAAGTACTGATAATGCCACCGGGATCAGTAAGAAGGAAACAGTGATAGGTTATGTTGGTTTCGGTAGTTACTTGACCTATGCACAACTGTTAAAACTTCTTCTTCTTCTTCTGTGTTCGATATCAAACTTCTGCAGATTAGCAGGATGTAATCAGGAGAACGGATTACGTTGTGTCATGGCTTACATCTTGGAAGTGATATCTACGTCTTTCGGAGAGACATACATGACTTTAGCATGACTTCTAGGTCAATTGGACACTCTAAGTGATGGAACATCCGACTCCCATAGCCCTCCTTAAAGGCACGCTGCTAATTGAAATCATCTTTCCCCCTAGCCGGCCTTATCCATTGTAACCAATGCCTTTGATGTCTTCCGTAAGGAAAAGGAAAAGCGGGGTAGAGGTTTTTAACCTAAAAATGACATTTCATCCCATGGAATAGAAAGAAAGTGCAATTGAGACAGATCGCAAATGAAATGGAAGGGGAAAGTAAGAATAATAGCTATTTGTTACGACCCCCAAATCGTCAACCTTTTTTTTTTTTTTTTTTTTTTTTTGACTCAAAGATGTTCATCACACTCAGTAAATATGATCTTGGGCTTGTTAGTCTTATTTCTGCCTCATACAATTCTGGAGACGCGTGCGTGCCATGTGAATTTTTGTCCGATTGAGTTTCTATGCAAATACTAAGCAGGAAAATAGTTGACTTCAAGCTTGATCGATGTTTGAAACTTGCTGCCAATATTCACAAAGAGCATGCACAACTGTCCAAGGACAACTCAAGAAAATTGAAAACATGAAATATTTAGTAAATTGTAAACAATGTCTGGTGCTCTAGTTATATGAGTTGTGTATGTGGATACAGCACACACGACATACAGTTGTTAGAAAGTACCATTTCATATTTGACAATATTCATATGCGTGTATATGCAGAATTATTAACGGTACTTTCAATCTATATATTTGTTTCTTCAGAACCAAAACTACGGCACATAGGGAAGAAACTAAAGTTCTCGAGTTGGAACGATGTGAGGCTACTGTGTGCAATTCTTGCATGTTGTTTAGACCCATAGTCTAGCCCCTTTGATGGTTGTTCTACGAAGAGCATCTGTGGTCTTCTTTTTTCCTTTGCTATCTGGTCAATCAAACAATCAAGTACCATGCCGAATGGCGTAGACGACCATGTTTCTTCTCGACTCTCTGTCTCTTGTGTAGTCAATAAGCTCGGTTGGTGAGCTTCTACCATACCACAATACAAGTCCATCTAGTAACTTTTCTCTTTATTGTCCCCTATCTCTTCTCCACTTAATCTTTCCAGTGGGTATAAGTGTTGAAGCTGTGTTCTTCTCAGCACATGCCCTAGAAACCCTGACTGTCTTCCCCTAATGTTTGATATGATTGATCTTTTTACGCCAGCATCAATAAGAACCGCTGCATTAGTTTTCTTGGCTATCCATAGCATTTGCATCATTCTTCTCAGAAACCACATTTCTGTAGCCTCTAATTCGCTTTGAATTTATTTTTTTTACAGTCCATGCTTCACATCCATAAAAAAGAATTGATACAGGGAGAAAAGGTCCGGTGACATTACACAACCTTGCCTGACACCCATTTTCTATCTTATTAAAACTACCTATAGTTGCTATCTGGTACCCATTGAATACTTGCACTGGCAGTCTGTTTTCAAGCATTCTAAGTACATATTCAATATATTCATCGTTTTCTTGTTATTATTGCAAGTCAATTTCAATTACATGAGAAAAAACAAACTAAAAACGAGAATATAGAATGCTACATCAATTTATAAATTAATTTACAGTTCAAAAACATGAACAAAAAACTAGAAGACAGAATTGGTGTCTGTGAGATATATTTATATATATATATAAGAATATGGAGAATCTGAAGAAAACGAACAAAGAGATTCTGAAAACACGGTGTATGAAAAAACTATTATAGGAAATTAACATTTAAAAAAATATAATATTCTGAACATATTAAAAGACGTGACACCTTGTTGAAGACCTTCCTTGAAGGTAGAGCCCAGGGAAGGCGAGTAAGAGGTGACAGAGATGCAAGCTGGAGGGGAACATCATGATATGGAGAGATTACAGTCTAGTGGAATGCGCCACATGGCAAGCGACAGAAGATGTTGGAGGTCTGTTGTAGCTAATGTACGTTGCGCCTATAGCACCTGATGATGATGATAAGCAGGAACATACTTTCAGATATCACGAACTAATGTTGGTGGTAGTCATCATCATCATCAGGTGCCATGCCGGCTGGCGTAGGCAGTGTCATGTCTCTCCACAGCTCTCTGTCCACAGTATTATGTATCAAAGTCGTTGTTGTTTCCCTTGCCGTGCCAGGGTGTAAAATTGTCTAATATTTTCTAACGTTGTCGTCCTTTATCTCTGTTGCCTTCAATTTTGCCTGTTGTGACTATGTTCTCTAAACCTGCCTGTCTCATGAAGTGGGCAAAAAAAAAGAAGATTGCCTTTTTCTTATATCGTTGATTAAGGTCCGTTTCGAATTTTGACTCTTTCAACACCTCTATATTAGTTTTCCTGGCAGTCCATGGTATTCTCAGCATTCTTCTGTAGAACCACATCTCTGTTGCCTCTAATTTCCCACTTTCCAGTTTGTTTATTGTCCAAGACTCGCATCCATATGTTAGTATTAGGTTATATAGCACTGCAGAACTCTCTTTCTCACCTCTAATGACAAGATTGGTGGTAGTAAAAGGGTATAATATTGCACAAAATTCACAAGAAGGAATTAGACGCAAAATTCTGCAGCGGACCAACAGTTATGTACGTCGAAGACATGCAAGAGTCACACTGCAGGGAAAGAAAGCAAGATAGTCAAAACAACAGAATACTTTCCATAGGGAAGAGTTCTATCCCCACATTCTACATTATTTTTATATGGGTCAATTTCCATATTTCCATTCCCGTTAGTTTCAAGAATTATTTTTATTGATAACCTGCCAAAGCTCTTCACACAATACGTGCACGGAGCTCAGAATAGTTCACTATTCCGATGCACACGCTGATTCTAAGGGAAGATCAAGTGGTAATGTGCTATAATATAGAATCGAAGTAGTGGAATGTTTAGTTCACTAGTTATTAGCGGTTTGAAATAAAAACTACTTCCATGATTCAAATTGCAACAAGAATGACAACAGGGCTCATTGTCTAGGAAGGTCTAGTGATGCTGATCAAGTGCTGATGATAGCTGCTGATCATGTGCAGTAAGCTACATTCGTCTGACTGTCGCTGGTCAACCTCTGACTAAACAGCTAAGCACATATGGGAAATTCGCGTGCTATGATGCCGGTTTATAGTTTATCTTTAATAATTATTTGTAATACTATTATTGCTATATTTATTACAATTGGTGTATCTACTACTGTTGTTATTTTTTTTCCAACCTTTACTATATTTACTATTAGTGGAATATGTCCTAACGAACACATGCTATATTTACTACTATTTCTATATTTATTACTATTTATATATTTACTAACTATTTCTATGTTTATTATTATTGCTATATTTATTACTATTGAAATATTCACTAAATATTGCTATATTTAATATTGCTCGTATATTTATTACTATTTATATATTGGTTAATTATTGCTATAGTTACTATTATTGCTATATTTAATAATTATTGCTATATTTATTATATATTGCTATATTTACTAACTATTGATATATTTACAACTATTTAAATATTTATAAATATTGCTATATTTATTAACTTATTGTCACATTAAGTAACTTTTGCTATATGCATTACTTACTGCTATATTTACTAACTATTGCTATATTTACTAACTATTGCTATTTTTACTAACTATTGTTAGATTTACTAAGTAATGTTAGATTTACTAACTATTGATATATTTATTAACTATTGCTATAGTTACTAGTATTGCTTTATTTACTAATTTTTGATATATTTACTAATTTTTGCTATATTTAACAAATATTGGTATATTTATTAACTGTTGCTATATTTATTGCCTATTGACATTGATAATTATTTACCAACAATTGATATATTTACAACTGTTTCAATATTTATAGCTATTGCTATATTTACTAATTATTTCTAGCTACATTTACACATTTTTTCTATATTTATTACTACTGCTAAAGTTACTACTAGTGCTTTATTTACTACTATACTGTTAGTAATACCATAATATTCAAAACATTCCTACCAGTATTTAAAATCCGCTTGTAACGAGAACTAGACATAAATATACAATAATATAATTTCCATATGTTGCTATGACAACACATTGTGTCGACTGTGTCATTATATCAAGTGAAAGGAGAAAGAGCTTCTTAACTTTACAATTACTTGCTAATCGACTGGTGATCACGAAACGTGAGAGCGTACTCTACATAGAGCCCAGTACTTGAGGACGGGTTTTAATTCAAAATCGATTGTAATTAACTCGGCTTTGCCCCTAAGGAATATTTGAATGACTTATCTTGACGACATGTCATTATGGCATTGATTATTGTATACAATATTGTATCAGCAAAATATTTTAATATATCAGGAATATAATAATTTAACCAAAATATAATAATATATCAGAAATATAATAATTTAACAAACATGAAATAATATATCGGAAATATAATAATGTATCAGAAATATTATAATTTCACAAAAGTATATAAATGCACAGAAATATATCAAAAAATAATATTATATCAGAAAAATAATAATTTAATAAGCATATAATAATATATCAGAAATATAATAATTTAACCAAAATATAATAATATATCAGAAATACAATAATTTCACAAACGTATAAAAATGTATCAGAAATATAAAAATATATCAGAAATATAAATATATATTAGAAATATAATAGTATCACAAATATATAATAATGTATCAGAAATATAATAATGTATGAGAAATGTAATATATCAGAAATATAATAATATATCAGAAATATAATAACATATCAGAAATATAATAATATATCAGAAATATAGTAATTTAATAAACATATAATAATATAGCAGAGATATAGTAATATACCAGACATATAATAATGTAGCAGAAATATACTAATCTATTAAAATTATGAACATCAATGGTCTGTCAAGCGTTACATTTTGTAGTTGATACAATATTACACTATATTAATGATAAATTCCCCATACAATATTACACTATATTAATGATAAATTCCCCATACAATATTACACTATATTAATGATAAATTCCCCATACAATATTACACTATATTAATGATAAAGTCCCCACAAGCGAACATTGGAAATAGAGCTATCAATATCACAACATAGTAGATGGGGCATTTCATTTTTTACTATTTAACAAAACTCCATTACTCTGTTTCCAAATTTCAATTAAACAAGAAAAACAAATAAAACGTAATTTTCTCGAGGACCACAAATTTAAGTATTCGTATTACATAACCATTACACTAATCCATATATTATAAATTGCAGTGGTAACCTATTATTAATAGAACACTATGGAATACACAATTTGTCGCTCTTGTTCGGTATGACAGGCAGTGGGGTTATACTTTCAGTTAAAGGGATTAGTGTTTCTCTGACATTCTTTGTTTGAAGAGTAAGCTTACCAGAACGTTGCCAAGTCAGATGACTGTTCCTTTCAATGTGACTATAGGATTCAATGTAACCGAGATGGGCAATTTTCTGTACGAATGGAGACATTGTCGTGACGTTCTTGCAATGCTGAGGCATGCAGTATATGAAAGAGTTGATTCCCTCGTAACGTTCCAAACAGGGCTAACAACAGGCTTCATCACATCAGATAACATGTGCTGAGGTAGCCAACATCACACCCAACCTCCTTAACCCCCATCTTACTACATACATGACAAATGACAGGAGTGTTTATAATCTTTGTTTCTCTATCGTAGCAGACCTCAATAAATATTGTCAATAACACAAAGACATAAGAATAAATAAAAGAGAAAGATAACGCAGGAGACATAGGGGAAGAATTATAAAAATGAGTATCTAAGTTTTCAAATATGTGACAAAAGCACAGACATATATTAATGTTCTATAGGCCTACATATGTCTAACATTAGGATATAAGACACATCTGCTACACTATAGATAATTGATGAAATGTTACTACTGCAGAAAAACTGTAATCCGATAGATAAAAATGGAAACGGCCGGGCAGCAGAGTTTTGCTAATTACTGAAAGTATATAGGAAAACATGCAAAGTTACGTAAATGACAACAGTGTAAACGATCACATTGCAATGATAAAAGAGGAATAACAATTGCTTTTATACAGATATTTTGGTGGAAACGTAGATGTATGTGTTTTTTTAATCTAAAGATAATTACTTTCTAGTAATTGCATTTCCAACATACAATGATGAAATATTTGCACATCATTATATACCTGTAACCATTGTCATAGTACACTCTTCTACATGTGTGAGTACCATTCTTCATGTCTGATAGGTTTTATCATAGTCTTTTCCCTGTTACTGCATCTGTGTGTACTGCTCCATTTTTTTAATTTTATAGTGAGCCATAATAATAGCTGTCCATCGCGGGTGATGATGAGAACAGTTTCAGACTTGTGTTGTCACATCTCTCTACTGTGTGCTGTGATGATGAGAACAGTTTCAGACTTGTGTTGTCACATCTCTCTGGTGTGTGGTGATGATAAGCACAGTTTCAGACTTGTGTTGTCACATCTCTCTGGTGTGTGCTGTGATTATGAGAACAGTTTCAGACTTGTGTTGTCACATCTCTCTGGTGTGTGCTGTGATTATGAGAACAGTTTCAGACTTGTCGCATCTCTCTGGTGTGTTCTGAAATGACTTAAATGTCAAATCTTGGCATATTCCCCTGCCACAGTTGGAACGCAACAGATCATAAATCGATCTGTGTTTTTATCGTTGTCTTTTCAAACAGTACATCTCTGAGATATGATGCTTCTCGGCGATACAAGCACCTTTTCTGGTGCTGCTGCGTCACACTGGACAATTCTGAGTGACAGACACCCAGGATGTGGTGTTGATATTGAAGCTCTATATGGACATTGAGGAAGCCTTTAAGCGTGTCTTATGTCTACTTGGCAGTCTTCATCTCTTACGTAGCTCACAGTACATCAGTTGTTTTAGGATACTCCCAAACTTGTAGATTAAAGGTTTAGCTAATCTGAACATGATTTTTAATACTAATAACTTTGCAAACAAGGCAAACCCTCTCCACACCTATGGCGAGTTTTTTCAGTAACGTCATCAAATTTTGCATAATAATAAGGAATTGACACACGGAAACACACGAGTGACACTTTTCTTTAGGTAAACCTCCCATACCCTTGAGGGAATATATCTACGGTCCTGAATACGATTATCAGTCATGAGCAAAACATGTCCGGAACCGTCTAAGTTGAGCCTTCTTCAGTATTGTATAAATTCTTGGGATAGTGGCCACAGTGAGGACTTCAGTATCAAGTGTTTTATCTTGCCACTTTATCCTGAGAATTTTGCGGATACAGCATTTTGTGAAAGTGGTTCAATACTCTAGCATGTCTGCAGTACATTGTCCATGTCTCACAAGCGTATAGCAAGGTTGTGAATAAAATGGCACTATAGATTTTTAATATAGTCGAGAGTCAGCAATAATGTAACCAAGTGACTAGGATAAGTGTACTTAACATGACGTCCCAAAAGTGACTAGTTTGGACGGGCATAATTATCAGAGTCGATACGAGGTTCACACTGAGCAATCAAATCAATATACAGTGCAATGGAAGACGCTAAAGTCCGTTCGTGCTATCATAATCTTGAACATCATTAAAACACGTTCCAGATTTATACATAACATATAGATCACATTTTTAAAGCGACAACTGCCAGCTTGATGGTATAATGAGTATTAGTTATTTATGTGTGCTAAAACCACTCAACATTTTCTAACCATACCATATGAACATAACAGAGGCACATGAAAGCATCGAGCCACCATTAGTTTCCTGTTCATATCAACTAGTTGAAATTATCACACTTGAAGCACGGAAATATTAATGTCCGTGACCAATCAGTTCGCCAGCTCAGGAAATCGGTTACCTATTGTCAGAGTTACTTTTTTTAAGAATTCGATCTAAAACTCCCGTAAGTTTTATTTTATACGAGGAGAATTATTCTGATAGATCCCTCTTGTAGCAGAATAATGGTCCTGCAAGATTTCTCTTGTAGTTGGACAACAGTTCAATTAGATCTCTCCTGTAGATGGATAATGGTCCTGTAAGATTTCTCTTGTAGTTGGACAACGGTTCCTCTTTTGTAGCAGGATAATGATCATTCTAGATCTCTCTTGTAGCAAGAGAATAGTCCTGCAAGATTTCTCTTGTAGTTGGACAACAGTTCAATTAGATATCTCCTGTAGCTGGACACTGATCCTGCTAGATTTTTCTTGTAGTTGGACAATGGTTCAGTAAGATCTATCTTGTAGCAGGACAATGATCATTCTAGATCTCTCTTGTAGCAGGAGAATGGTCCTGCTGGATCTCTCTAGTAGTGTGACAATTGTCCTAGTATATTTGTAGATAGCTAAGCAGCTAGAATCATTAGCGCAAAGAGAAAATCTACAAGCTATGAATAGAGAATACCAACGGCATCACATAAACCATGAGACTGTTGAGCAAGCGCAGAGATGTCGAGTTGCACATGCCAAGGCTCACTCATTATCACAAATGCGTCGAGGTCAAGCAATTTCAAATAAAGCAGAAAATTTTGCTGAGGATCGTGTTACTGCACATAACTGTGAAATTTTCCACATTATATGTCAATTTTGTGAAACTAAAAAAATTTTACGCGACAACGATGGCAAACTTACAAATTGTTGCGAAAGGAAAAGATCATGCTCCCAAGCCACAAGATATCCATAGTAATATGCTGGAGTATCCCGAGTTCCTGCGTTTGATGTTCCCTGATAATATACACCGAAAATACACACATTTTCGCGAGAATATTCGCTCTCATAATATCATTCCTTTTTCGCGTCAATTGGAGAAAAAATTATAGAATGTTAAGGACGACGTCTATATGTTTTAAAAGTTTATGGACAAACTTAGCATCCAACTTCTCATATAGAACCGTCATACAACAAAGTTTAACAGTTCGCTCAGTTGTGTGTTTTGGACAGTATTCAAGCAACAGACGTTCGATAAGCACACGCAATAAATGTTACATGCAAAGAGAAATTCTCGATAAAATCGATCGATTTTTTGTCAACACAATAGACTAACACAAACGTATCAGTTAATGCGTGATATCGAAACAAGAGAGTTTCAGAATGCTGCTGACCATGGTAGATAAATCCCAATAGTAAATATAGTCTTCAAGCACGATCTTCAATTTGACCAACGTCGCTATAATGAACCAACATCTAACGAGGTTCCAATTGCTTTCGTCAACGAAGATGACGAATCACCCTTTCACCACGACATTCGCATTTATTCATTCATAAAATATTGGTTATGGACTGTATGATGTCATACTCGCTTCTGTTCAAATACGGTGAGCGGGGGTTGGCAAGCACATTGATAATGTGAGGCATATCGGAGTAAGCAACCCAATATATTTCGTCCCGACGGGACGACGGGTTCCGACGTGATTCGAACGAATCTAGTTCAAAAAATAAAGTGTTATACGCGTATTTCGTGCTACCAACCTTATACTTAGTAATAATTTGGTCAGGATCACACCTGCTGCCTTTACATTCCCAAAAGATGTGCAACAATTTCCTTGTCTTGGGTCCACCCAACCGTTAATATTCTAAAAAGTTGTTTTTCTTAAGTTAAGCTGTAAAATAAAACCTGGACCACATGGCTAGTAAGCCAGTACTATAAGCCATTGTACTAACAACTGAGCCATCCTGGCTCCAAATGTGAGCCTGAAATATCAATTTTTTGGCACAAAGAATATCAGTTGTGATGAATATATATGACATAATGAATACCACGTGTCTTGTCATGTCCTATCCATGTGTGCGGCTAGGCGTCGTCATGGGGAACCGAGATCTTCTTTCTATTGTTAACTGTGATGCCGCTGCCACAGTGCAGATTTAGTGTTCTGGTACTTTTCTGATATCATCTATCCATCTTCGTCTGAGTCTTCCCATGTTTCTCTTTTCAGATGATCTTTTATTGAAGGCTATCGATGAAATGCGATCTGGTTCCATTCTGATTAGGTGGCCGAACCATTTGACTTTTTTTGTTTTTGTGTGCGTGTGTCTATGTATACTTTGCACGATATTGTTTTCATCAGATTTCATAAAGTTGCATTGTTTATTCTATCTCTATTTGTTAGCCCCGGTGCTGTTCTCATGCACTGCATTTCGCATGCAGAAGTTTTTGTTCTAGTTTCTCTATTATGGTCTAGGTCTGGCATTGTTAGCACAGTGCCGGTATGAACACTGTCTTTATTAACATTCTTTTGGAGATCATATGGGTGTTCTGGTGTTTCAACAGGTGCTAATTGATATAACACTGTGTTTGATTTCTGACATCTTGCCTCTAGTTCTCTATCTAGTCTCCCGTCTTCCGAGAACACGATGTTGATATTGAAATTCCGTTACTTGGATGAGTTTTGTGCCGTCTATGTATATTTCTAGTGGGGATTTATTTCTGCATATCTCCATTGTTTCTCATTTTGGTTGGTATCGTGTTTTTTATTTCACAATGGGTATTTAATGCGTTTAGGTGTTTTTGCAGCTCAGATATATCTTTGTATATCAACGCCTGATTGTCTGGGAATAGCACTTCTTTTATGATGTTACACATTATTTTTTCTCCGTTCCCTTATTCAGGTTGGTTTTCTTGTTCTATTGTTTTTCCGGTTACTTTGGTTAATTTGTCTATATAGATGTTCAATATGAGCGAGAATAATACGCATCCTTGTCTGACTCCATATGTTATTGTGAATATCAGTTGCGACTGATAAATAATCAAGACATAGGGATTGTTCACAACTCGTGAAATCATCATATGCTGTATTTAACCCACTGAATTTGATTGCAATGTGCATCTTCTTCTGCTGTCGTTATAAACGTTCTGCTGGTTAGTAGTCCAGAGATCAGAATGCGATGTGTCATGGCTTACAGTTTGACTGCCAGATATGCTCTTTTAGGTCTGACACATTCGACATTAGCGCGACACGGCAATTGAGTTACCTTGACTTATGGACTGGGACATCCTCATGTCTGTAGAAAACTTAAGTATGAGGCTTTTTACTTAAAGAAAGTTATTCACATTTATGTTGGATTTTTTTATTTTTTTGGTGACGGGAGAGAGAGTTTGATAGAAAAAAATATCTTGAAAACCGTTAAGGAGTGGAATGAGTGGGTTTCGTGCTATATTTGTTCATTTTTTTTTTAGTACAACATATCACACTCTGCTTCATTAAAAGGGAGGATTTGAACACTTAACTCTCCATTACACCATTTAAGTTTTTTCCACGATAAGAATATCATTGCTGGTTATTTTACGTTTATTAGGTTCAGGAATGCAATCTATTTTTTTAAATGTTGCATATTAATGCTTCTATGGACATGATACCCTTTTCTCTTTAATGTAATTCTTTTAGACGGGAAAGAAGTTTATTTATACAAAAACATAAAACATAAATAAACTAAAGTAATATCAGATATTTTTTTTATTTTAGAAAATTAACTAAAATGAAACTTAACCACAAACAAACGCATTGTAAAAATGCACGAAAAAAATATTGACACAATTTTCTGGCGCAAATTGCTTTTGCAGAATTTAAATATATTTATTATATTTCAGAAATCATGTAAAAACTTGGAAATATTCGAGAATCCAAGAAAAATAAACATCTGGCTTTAATGGGAAATAACAATTAAAATTATAAACACAAAAAAGACGAAGATATTTGAGTCGAAATGGTTTGTGGTACCCAAAAAATATACACTATGTAAAATAGGGTTAGATTCCAATAATTATCTAATGGCATATTAGCTTGAGACTTACATGCTCTCCTCAAACCTCCTTAGCGCCTTTTTAGTATATACATAACATGTTGCAGTGTTGCTATTCGCTGCTGCCATTTTTCTTCCCAGAAGCACGACCTACACTGATCTATTTTCCATAGATCATGGACGGATCACATTTTATTTTGGTTCCGTCCATCATAAGCGTAAGAATCTTCTAAGGTGCAGCCACTTCTCTTGAACGACAATAAACAGGGAACATATTGAAAAGTAAAGCGCGTACCTGAGTAGGGGGCGATAAAATAAATAGACATGAGATATCGCTGTAAAATAGTATGTAAGAGGCTGTGAAGAGGTCTCGAGTGAGGTGATACAAGAATTCTATAGAAATCAAGAAGGATGCGCCCAGCTTGCGCTCGCAATTTCTTTTTAACAGATCTGTCATAAAATGGCTTATTCCAAACCGTTCAGTTTATTTTTGGCGAAGAACATATCCGATATCGTCTGTTCTGGAATATGTCTGCAAACGTCTGGGGATATTCGCGCAATCGCTCAGGCATCCTAAAGCAGATTTGAGTGTGTTTATCTGTCATGCTTGTAAACAGTTCTCCTGTGGATTTGTTTAAACGCACATAGTGTGAAGAGTGAGTCTACGGATTGAAACATAAGTTGTTTTCCTTAGCACTAGGTTATCCTCTGATCAAGATACTAGCTTCTGTTTGTTGATGCAACACGCTCTCAATGATCCGAACCACGTTCTAGCGTCACAAGCATAGTTTTAATATCCTGGCGCCGTGTGTTGTTAGTCTTCAATCCCTCATATCGTTGAATGTGTAGCAATGTGCTGAGTTTGTGACTCACAACCATCATGTGTAACAAATGTGCTTAGTGCGTGACTCACAACCATCATGTGTAACAAATGTGATTAGCTTGCGACTCACAAGCACCAGATGTAACAAATGGGATTAGAATTGTAAATCCGCCCGTGTGTTGCCGTGGCCCGAAAGGCGAGCACAAAATAGCAACACTGTTTACCTTTCACGCATGTTGTAAAAGGCGACTAAGGAGGTTATGGGATGGAGTTGGCTGTCCCATCTCATATAGGGTCAGTGACCCAAAGCCATGCTGAAGTCTGATGTGTCAGGGCGACAGGCGCAGATATCGCAGCAATGCTGTAAACCATAACACAACGCATTCCGTTCTCGGGACTACATACTGCTAATCTGCAGAAGTTTGAGAACGAACGCAGAAGAAGAAGAATAATTGTAAATCACAACCATCACATATAACAAGTGTACTTAGCTTGTGACTCACAACCAACATGTGTAGAAAATATGTTTAGTTTGTGACTCACATCTAACACGTATAATACATGTGCTTAGTTGTTTACTCACAACCAACATGTGTAACAAATGTGCTTAGTGCGTGACTCACACCCAACAAATGTAACAAATGTGCTTAGTGCGTGACTTACATCCAACATGTGCAGTAAATGTTCTCAGTTTGTGACTCAACTAACAGATCAATATCGCAGTCTGTTGCCAAATACGTGTATCAGATCGTACCTTAGTGTTCGATGATACCTCCACACCCCTGGTTACAAATAACACTGCTTTTCGACAATTTAAAGATTACAGAGAAATTTGTTGGTTAGAATAACACCGTAATCTAACCAACGGTTAGAGCGGGGGTAGTTAGCGTTTTGTATGGAATATATAGTTTGTGCAGACTATTATTCTAATGCGCCATTTAACATATGTACCCACATTAGGTTCGTTAAAATAAAATATTACCATATGTAGAATTATTTTATAATTTGTATTTCCTTTAATAAGTTCATGTTTTAATTCCTTGCAACTGATAAATTGTGAATACGTTTTATATTATTATAATTTATCTATATTATTAGCACTGGTGGTGCGCATTTTAATCATGCAATGATCCATAAATGATCAATGCCTCATGATTTAGGCTAACATTGCAATGTTTGAGCAAAGATAGCATACAAGCCATGGGTAAGAATATTCCTGCATTTCATGGTCAAAGAAAATAATAGATTTCGTAGAAAAAAAGACATTTCAATACTTAAATAAGGATAATAGACGAGAACATGAGATAGGAAGACACGGAAATTTATAGTTAGTTAAATTATAAGGAGTTAATCTTGGTGTCTGATAAGGAGTTCAGTATGTCAGCCCGGTTCATTGCTGTACCACATGATACTCTGTACCTCTCGATACTGCCATTGTGTCTGTTCTTTCATTTCTCCGGCCAAATATCTAAATGACTGATTGTCTGGATGGCTAACGCTGTCTAGCTTACTAACTAGCTAGCTAATTGTTTAGTTAGTTAGGTAACTAGTTGCTCAGTTAGTCAGTTAGTTGATTAGTCGGTTGGTCGGTTGGTCGGTTGGTCGGCAGGTACGTTGTTTGTTGGTCAGTTGGTCAGTTGGTAAGTTGGTCAATTAGTCGGTTGGTTAGTTAGTTAGTTAGTTAGTTCGTTGGTTGGTTGGTTGGTTGGTTGAGTTGAGTTGTTTTGTTTTGTTTTGTTTTGTTTTGTTTTGTTTTGTTTTGTTTTGTTTTGTTTTGTTTTGTTTTGTTTTGTTTTGTTTTGTTTTTTTAGTTTTGTTTTGTTTTGTTTTGTTTTGTTTAGTTTTGTTTTGTTTAGTTTAGTTTAGTTTAGTTTATTTTATTTTAGTTTATTTTAGTTTAGTTTAGTTAGTTAGTTAGCTAGTTAGCTAGTTACTTAGTTAGTTAGTTGGTTAGTTGGTTGGTTGGCTGGCTGGCTGGCTGGCAGGTTGGTTGGTTGGTTGGTTGGTTGGTTGGTTGGTTGGTTGGTTGGTTTAGTTAGTTAGTTAGTTAGTTAGTTAGTTAGTTAGTTAGTTAGTTAGTTAGTTAGTTAGTTAGTTAGTTAGTTAGTTAGTTAGTTAGTTAGTTAGTTAGTTAGTTAGTTAGTTAGTTAGTTAGTTAGTTAGTTAGTTAGTTAGTTGGTTAGTTAGTTAGTTAGTTAGTTAGTTATTTAGATAGTTAGTCCCCATCGAGGCCAGAACCTTGAAGTGGTGATGGGGCTTAGTTCAGCCATCAGAGGCTGGAAACTAAGACTGGTCGGGCACTCCCACTCGAGCAGGACCATAGTCCGGCCCAAGTAAGCAGAGTGCTGAAGACGGAGGCAACCAGCCAAAAGGCGCACAGATAATCAGGTTGCCACGCATAAAACACAATGGAAACATGTCTGCATCTAATAAACGTTATGGTGCCTGCCCTGTGGCGGACGTTCAGGCAGGGACGGTGCCGGGCCCTATACCTCGAAAGGGCCCAACCTCAGTTACTGGAAGTCCTTCTCAATTGCCCCGAGGAGCCAGGAGGCAAGGGAATAGAGCTACTGGCCAAACAAACAAACGACCAATAAAAATAATGCACTGGAATGCTGAGGGTGTCAACAGTAAAAGAGATGGATACAGCAAAAAATTGGAACTTGAAAATGTCCTCAGTGAAGAACAAGTAAATATATGCTGTATCCAAGAAACACACCTCAGCAGCGACATAGCCTTCAAAATCAGAGGCTACCAGTGCTACCGATCTGACCGAAAAGACAGGCGAAAGGGTGGAATTCTGACACTAGTTAAAAACAATATCAGCGCATGTCAGCTGGAAGTATACATGGACGGGGCAGAATACCAGATGCTCCACCTAAAAACAGACAGTGCAGAATTCCATCTCCTGAACTACTACTGCCCAAATGATAAACCATTGGCACTAGACACAATTCCAGACAAAGAAAGGCTTATGGTGTGTGGTGACTTCAACAGCCACTCTCAGAGCTGGGGCTACGATCATATCGACAAGAGAGGTGAGGAACTTGAGAGCTGGCAGGATGAAAATAATCTCATTCTTATTAACCAGCCAGCAGACTCACCAACCTTCTACTCGAGAGCATGGCACACCACCTCTACACCAGACCTGGCATTCTACTCACCAGGCCTGGAATGGAACATCACACGTGTCGTTGGAAAGCAGCTTGGGGGTAGTGACCACAGACCAGTATTTCTGGAAATTCACAATGAATATACCAAGGACAGCAGCACGCTCACTAGGTGGAACTATAAGAGGGCAGACTGGAAAATGTACCAGCATTTAACCAGTGTTCTAGCTAAGGACATGAACTTGGACAAAGACATCAATAGAGCAGTGAGTGAATTTAATAGATGTATACTACATGCTGCTAGTAAAACCATACCCAGGGGGGCACGCAAAAACTACAAACCCTACTGGAATGATGAACTGGAAAAGCTGCAAAATGAGATGGAAACATCTAGAAAGCAGGCCGAGAACAGACCTAGCCAAGAACATCACAACAAATATCAGCAAACAAAGGCTAAATTTCAAAGAGCCAAGTTACAAGCCAGGCGGAGCAGCTGGAAAGAAAAAACAGAGTCGCTGAACCTAGAAAGAGATACTAGGAAATTATGGAAACTTGTAAAACAACTAAATGATGAAGGTACAGGGAGAAATACCAGGATCACACTTTATAAAGATAGAAACATTTTAACAGGTAAACATGCAGCTGATTACTTTGCAGATTCCTTTGCAGAAGACAATAACGTCAAAGTCAGCCCAGACAAACAACAGGAGGTTCGAGAGAACCAGCAAAACATTGGACAAGGTGAACCTATACCTGAAGTCATGGAGGCACCAGTCACAATGAGAGAACTGGAGCATGCAATATCCAAATTGAAAATGAAAAAGTCCCCTGGAGCTGATGGAGTGTCCAATGAAATGATTAGAAACCTGGGAAGTGCAGCAAGAGCAAAGCTACTGCAGATCTTTAACACAAGCTGGTCCACAGGTAATGTACCACAGGCGTGGAGAGAAGCAATAATGATACCACTCCTCAAATCAGGAAAAGATGGCAACACAGTCTCCAACTACAGGCCCATCAGCCTCACAAGCTGTCTATGTAAAACAATGGAACGCATTATCAATCTTAGGATGCAGTGGTACCTTGAAAGTGAAAACCTTCTGGTATCACAGCAAGCAGGTTTCAGACAGTGCTACTCTACTGAAGATCAGGCAACCTACCTCTCCCAAGAGATTGAGGATGCCTTCCAAGAAAAGAAACTGGTACTAGCAGCATGGATAGACCTCAGGAAAGCATTTGATAAGGTCTGGAAAGAAGGGCTCCTAAAGAAATTGCGAAATTGCAGGGTTAGCTCAAGAATGTACAAATGGGTAAAAGCATACCTGCATAATAGAAGAGCCAGGGTACAATTAGATGGTCGCAAGAGCAAGAAAGTTCTACTGCGTCATGGAGTCCCCCAGGGAGGAGTCCTGTCACCCACACTTTTCTTGGTTTACATCAATGACCTAGTTGCTGAACTACCACACGGGATCAAAGTGGCAATGTATGCTGACGACCTGGTGATCTGGTGCACGGAAGAACATGCAACAGTGGCCACTAAACAAATACAAAGAGCTATCGATGCCCTAACCTTATGGGCTAATAGATGGTGCGTCAGCATTAACACAGATAAGTGCAGCACTACACTCTTTACCCTCTCACCAAAACAAAAAGCTGGTCATATCAAGATAGATGGAGAGCTCTTGAAAGAAGACAAACAACCCACATACCTCGGAGTTACTTTTGATGATAAGCTGACATGGAAGCAGCACATAAACAAAGCAACAACAAAAGCCAGGAGGAAGCTAGCTATCCTGAGAAAACTAAGTGGAACCACATGGGGAGCCAGTGGAAATATACTCAGTAAAGTTTACCAGCAAGGCATAAGACCACACCTGGAATACGGTTCAGCTGCGTGGTGTCCTGCATCAAACACCACATTACAAGATCTAGATAAAGTGCAAAACCAGGCACTTAGAATAATGTTGGGAGCAATGAAATCAACACCCATAGCAGAGATGCAGAAAATGGGAAGAATGCAAACACTTGGCGAACGCAGAGACACAAAAGTACTAATTCAAGCAGAAAAGTTTCAGTGTATGCCAAGTCATCCAATGAAGGAAAGATTCCAAAATCTAGCAATGGGACGACTGAAAAGGAGCAGCTTTATCCATCAAGCTAAACGACTCCGTAGACAACTTACAGACCTACCTGAAGTTGGCAGCCCCTTAAGGTCTGTACCAGAGCAAACCCCGTGGAGTGAAAGCCATGGAATGCCAATATACATTCAGACCCATGTGAAAGGAATACTAAGCGAGGACGAACAGAACAGTGTGCAGCGAAGGACAGTCACCCTCAGTTTCCTGGATGAGGAATATCCACAAGATATATGGGTCAGAGTATACACAGATGGGTCAGCACAGAATGCCGTGAGGAATGGAGGTGCAGGTGTATATATAGAATATCCACACAAGCCTAGAGATACAATCAGAACACCGACAGGAAAATTCTGCAATAATTATGATGCAGAAATCCAGGCAATTATTGTGGCAGCTAAAAAACTGCTGAACTCCAACTCTGAACTACAGCCTGTGGTATTCCTGACAGATGCAAGGTCAGTGCTTCAAGCTCTCCAGTCTGGAAAACTAACAGACTTAAAAAAACTACTTAGCGAATTGTCTTACCAGTATAGGGTAACCATGCAGTGGATACCCTCTCACTGTGGAATACCAGGAAATGAAAAAGCAGACCAACTGGCTAAGGAAGGTGCTGCCGAAGACCAACCAGATATACCAATCACCTACCATCAGAAAAAACAGATGATAAAGTCAATAAGAAAGCCACAAACACCAACACAAGATGACTATCACAATATGAACAGATCAGAACAAGTTATAATTCTACGTCTCAGAACAGGACACAACCGACTCCGCAGTCACATGTATACAAAGTTCAAGATTGGCAACACGGCCATGTGTACATGTGGACAGGCAGCACAGAGTGCCAAACATATACTTCAAGAGTGTTCTGAGCATGAAACGCTGAGGCAGACATATTGGCCAGAGGAAACAACACTGGAATCAAAACTCTATGGGACACTGTATGAACTACAAAAGACAGTGAGTTTTATTAAGGAGACAGAATTACAGATATAGACATGTTTCAAGTGAACGAAAGAAGAAGAAGAAGATAGTTAGTTAGTTAGCTAGTTATTTAGATAGTTAGTCAGTCAGTCAGTCAATCAGTTATTTATTTAGTTTGTTAATTAGTTTGTTATTTAGTTGGTTGTTTGGTTGATTCGTTGACCGTCATATTTGCATTATGGCATGTCCAAAAGTGCTGCGATATTCACTGAGTATATACTAAATTACAAGACGACTGACAATTCCAGTTCTCTGTTGGCTGACAATTTCTGCTAAGCCCATAATGACACCCATTTCTTGATTTCTGGCAAGTTCTTATTACAAGCCGATCTCTTTATTCTTTACAAGGAAACAGAATAATTGGTTGAGGTAATAGTGATTGCTTTACCATGACCGTCTCCAATAAAGACCTTCCAACAGAATTAACTAGGACTCCATTCGTTAAGCTTTTTGATTATTATTGGGCTTTCATTTAACCACTATTTACATATTTGGAATCGTATGCCAAAAATAGCCAAGGCGACTCCAAGCATATAGAGTGACCAACCGAAAGCTAAACACTAATCATAAATGTAACATATGTGGTCCTAATTAAGTATGTTGGAAGGTCTTTTATACATCCACGATC
This sequence comes from Meghimatium bilineatum, assembly GCA_034231615.1. Taxonomy (NCBI): domain Eukaryota; kingdom Metazoa; phylum Mollusca; class Gastropoda; order Stylommatophora; family Philomycidae; genus Meghimatium; species Meghimatium bilineatum. The sequence continues at coordinate 31,365,029 of CM067320.1, forward strand.
TCGTCGTTATTTTTCAACACGACCTGCAGAAAATGGAGTTCTGATTTTACCACAGAATGAAAAATCCAGTTATTGCCAAGAGACAGATCTGAAGGTAAAGCTGTGGGGCAACCGTGAGGACCTTCTGCTGACGACTGGATTCGTAGAGGCGGCCCACCTCCCTGTATAGACATATGAGCATAGGAAACTGATCGCAGAAGTACCGTTTGAAAGAGACAACAATAACAACAATGTAGCATGTCATGCATGTCACAATAGAGGACTGATAAGGTTTGACTGTCAAGGTACAAATAAACTGAGATATGTAACATCATTATAGCACACGTTTTCTCATAAGCACTAATATAGAAATAGTAATACATATAGACATTTAAAGGAACTATAAAAACAGTAGTATATATAGCAGCTGTTAGGAACTATAGCAATAGTAATATATATAGAAATTGTTAGGAACTATAGCAATAGTAATATATATAGAAATTGTTAGGAACTATAGCAATAGTAATATATATAGAAATTGTTAGGAACTATAGCAATAGTAGTAAATATAGCAGCTGTTAGGAATTATAGCAATAGCAGTAAATGTAGCAGTTGTTAGGAACTATAGCACTAGTAGCAAATATAGTTATTACTATAAAGAAAAATAGCAATGTTAGTAGATATACAAATAGTAATTAATGAAGCAATTGTTTGTTTGTTTGTTTGTTTGTTTGTTTGAGAGCACTATAAATTGAGAGCAATTATGAGACTTCAGCTTTCGGCTTAGTGCAATGGCTATTGAAGAAGCCTTCTACTCAGAGGGGGTCTATAATTGTATAGATGACATGCTACAAAGCTTTAATAAGAGAACCTCAATATAACAGCATGTCATCTACTAAAGTTTTCTGTTGCATGTGTGATTTGTCTAGTGGACCATTGGTGAAACCCACAGAAGCAACCGCATGCGTTAATATAGCAATAATAAAACAATTAAAAAAAATTTGTAAAAGTAAATTATAAACCGGCATCATAGCACACGGGTTTCCAGTACGTGCTCAGCTGCTTAGTCAGTGATTGACCAAAAACTGCCTGACTAGCATCGTCGACAACACTTGTTCAGTAGTGGTGACAACATTTCTCCAGATTCTCAGAATGTACGTACTGGTACTCTACTTCCTGGTGGCTGAAACGACGTCACTCATGTTTATTTGTGTGTGCCCTTTTGCATCTTGCAGACAGTCATTAAGCAATAAAAAGATGCAATCCATTGAACATTTTCTCAGGAATAGGGACTAATCCATTGAACATTTTCTCAGGAATAGGGACTTTTAAAGTGATCACAACACAGCAACAGAAGAATTTTGTTTGAGTCTTTCTATTTTTCTTTGAAAATATGTACTCACTGCGCAAAACTGAAATCCAATAGGTAAAGCTTCAAACAAGGTAATAACATTTTGCTAATTGTACGAAACGCACATAAGCACACACACACATCGACGTTTTGACCGAAAGGCCTTTATCAAGGATCACAAATACATATAAATCGAAAACAACAAGTAGGGACGACGCAACTAGCGTTCACATGTAGTAAGTTAGTCGAAATGATAGAAATGAGGTCAAAGGTGACACAAACAGGAAATTAACAGAAATAGGAAGTACACAAAAACAAAGCTGAATACATGTCACAATAAGACCGAGAGATGACGGAACAACCCGATATTATACATATGTCAAGCGCTCATTCATACCCAAGGGTTTCAGAGTGCCGAATTCATATATATAGCGGTTCTCAAGCGCCAGCCGGATACGGTCGTCGGAGAAGCATGCTTTGATGGCAGTCACCTGAATATCCTGGGCGCCCCGATAGCCTGTGCTGTTGAAATGATCATTCACAAGATAGTCAGAATGGTGTTTGATACTGTGTAGGTGCTCGCAGAAACGGTCAGCAAGCCTCCTACCAGTCTCACCTATGTATGTCATAGTGCAACGCTTGCAGATGATGGCATAGACGACATTCCGGGACACACAAGAGAAACTTTCCACAATGGAGAAGGTGGCCTTGGGGAATGTGACGGACCGGGTCTGGGTAACATACGGACAGGTGTAGCATCTGGGTGTTCATTAAATAATTGTAAATGTTAAGTATCGGTTTAGATTCTTTTATAACTGCGAATAAGTTATGCAGGTTCGGCTTCAAAATGATCTATCACTACTCTTGATCGCTTATTATTATCACCTCATCTCAATGTGCAATGTGACCGGTTGTCGTATTGTCATCTCTCATATACTATGATACTCAGATACTATGTAAGCCGTTATACGGTTACACTACCGTATCATTACTACTCTTACAGAACACGTTTCACACTACTAAAGCTTTACTACTTTTGCAAAACGTGCTTCAAACTACGTTATCAATTACTACTCTTACAAAGCGAGCAAGATCCATACTACGATGTCACAACTACTTATACAGAATATGTTCCGTGCTACGCTATCATTTCTTCTCTCACAGATCAGATTTCATACTACTATATACTTACTACTCATATAGATCATACTCGAAACTACGTTATCATTACTACTCTCACGGAACAGACTCCATACTATAATATCATTACATTACTCTTACAGAGCACGTTCCATACTATGTTATCAATTACTACTCTTACAGATCAGGTTCCATACTATGATATCATAATCTTTCATACAGAACATGCTCCAAACTACGTTATTATTACTACTCTTACAGAACAGGCTCCATGCTACAATAGCATTACTAATCTTCCCGTATGAAAAGATAATACACGTGTTCAACATACAAAATTACGGGAACATGTTTTGTCTAGAGCACGTTCATAATTTTCACAAGATAATTGTCTCGTTAAGAAACGATATGTTCATTGATAATGGTTGTCGCTGAGTCGTTACAAATGTAAAATATTACGAAGATCCTGTTACAAATGTAAAATATTACGGAGATCCTGTTACAAATGTAAAATATTACGGAGATCCTGTTACAAATGTAAAATATTACGGAGATCCTGTTACAAATGTAAAATATTACGGAGATCCTGTTACAAATGTAAAATATTACGGAGATCCTGTTACAAATGTAAAATATTACGGAGATCCTGTTACAAATGTAAAATATTACGGAGATCCTGTTACAAATGTAAAATATTACGGAGATCCTGTTACAAATGTAAAATATTACGGAGATCCTGTTACAAATGTAAAATATTACGGAGATCCTGTTACATATGTAAAATATTACGGAGATCCTGTTACAAATGTAAAATATTACGGAGATCCTGTAACAAGATGAAACAGATGGCAAGAGATAACAAGAGAAAGAGTGACGGTAACCTTGAATCTGTTTAGATTGTTTGTTTATTATTTGTTTGTTTGCTATCCCTAGGAATTGCGAGCAACTTGCTTCTATATCCTATGTGTAGTGGGGTTTCTCGGAGTTTCTTTCATACACATGAGACTTCAGCTTTCGGTGTAGTGCAATGCCTTTTGAAGGAACTTTCTACTCGGAGGCGGTATATCTGTTTAGATAGAAAGAGACAGTGTCAAATTAATCGTTCGATCTGTTTAGTTAACAAGAGACAATGTTACGACAATCTTGTATCTGAATAGATATTCAAAGAAAGTGTCAATGTAATATTGTATTTTCTTCTTCTTCTGCGTTCGTTCTCAAACTCCTGCAGATTAGCAGGATGTAGTCCGAAGAACGGAATGCGTTGTGTCATGGTTTACAGCATTGCTGCGATATATGCGCCTTTCGGTCGGACACATCCGACTTCTACATGACTTTGGGTCACTGTCCCTATATGGTATGGGACAGCCAACTCCATCCCATAACCTCCTTATTCGCCTTTTACGACATGCGTGGAAGTTAAACAGTGTTCTTATTCTTTGCTCCCCTTTCGGGCCCGGCAACACACGGGCGATATTGCATCTGATTAGGCAACAATCGAAAGTGTCACGGTAATATTGTATCTTTTTAGATATTCAGAAAGTGTCACGGTAATCTTGTATCTTTTCAGATATTCAAAAAGTGTCACGGTAATCTTGTATCTTTTTAGATATTCAGAAAGTGTCACGGTAATCTTGCATCTGATTAAGAGTAAAAAACCTAAGTGAAGGATAATTATATTATTCTATACATATTTAGTCTTATAATGCGAGCTCAACTCTGTTGCGGGAAGGTACAGAACTTGGCTTGGACGATTAAATTAGCAGATTCAATTTCCGCAACAGGCAATTATGTATCCGACCATTAAGAAAGCATTAACAAACTACTGGGAGTATAATATTACCTAGCAAATTACAAGAGTCAACAAATGAACAAATGTTCTCTTGATGTCCTGAACATCATATACTTGCAACAACCATGCCAGGATGCCAGACACTCCACAGTACAATTCAGACAATTCGATTATATCAATGTAGATAGACGTTTTATAGTTAATTTTATGGCATTCAAAGACAGGATCTTTGAAGGAGTTAAAAATGTTCTATTCTAAAAGAAGACATATAATGGTAAACATGGGCTTCCCACACCATCTCATATCACTCATTAAAATCCTTTATCAGAAACAACAGGATTTTGTTCGTCTCGATGGAGAAATATCTGACTGGTTTGAGTTCCTAAAAGGAGTCAGACATGGATGCATCCTTTCACCACACACGTTCAACATATTTGCAGAAAACATCATGTGAAACCTACGAGAAGACCCGCGTTATGAATAGTTTCAACCTCTTAATATCGGAGGACACGAAATCCCAGACATTTGGTATGCAGATGACACCACACTAATGTCAAGGAGCCCCACAGGTTTAGAACAAATAATTATGTCATTCAACCATCATAGGGAGGCATAAAACATTTTCCTCAATGTAAAATATACAAACATAATATATCTAAGCAGAGATGAAATTACACCTAAAATAGTCATTGACAAAGACCAACTAGAAAATGTAAACAACTTCGAATATCTATGATAAGAATGGTATTAGCAATGACACTACAAAAAAAACATCACAGATGGAAAATCTAAGGCAAGTAGCAAACATAAAAACAAAGTTACAACTACTAAGAAGCTACATCTTTTCAGTGGTAATATACGGTTGTGAGACGCGGGCAATGACATCGACAATAGAATAGAAATTATCTACATTCGAAATGAAATGCTATTGAAAGGTCCTAAGAACATCATGGACAGAAAAATAAATAATTCAGATGTCCGCAAAGATCTGAACATAGAAGAAGACTGACTCCTCAAAACTATTATAAAAAGACGCAAGCTTACATATTTAGAACATATAAAAAGACAATAGTTTACAAAGATTAATCATGGAGGGAGAAGTATCTAGAAAGAGAACAAGAGGTAGACAAAGACTACGATGGACACATGCCATCGAAGACCTACTGAACATAACACTAGAAGTAGCTGGGCAGCTCGCACAGAACTGAGAGGCTTACAGAGTGGCAGTGAGGACTAAGTTCTGCAGAGGGCACGTCACAGAGAGAGAAAGAGAGAGAGAGAAGATCTTTGAAGACGATAACAATTTTCTACTGCAAAGCAAGGTCTTTGAATGTGCTATTAATCTTTCATTGTGAAACAAGGTCTTCGAAGGCGATAATAATCTTCTATTCGGAAAGGAGGTCTTTGAAGATGCTAACAATCCTCTATTCCAAAACAAAGCAATTGAATGTACTAACAAACCTCTGTTTTCGAACATTGTCATTGAATGCTCTAACAGTCTTATGTTCCACACATAGTCATTGAATGCTCTAACAGTCTTATGTTCCACACATAGTCATTGAATGCTCTAACAGTCTTATGTTCCACACATAGTCATTGAATGCTCTAACAGTCTTATGTTCCACACATAGTCATTGAATGCTCTAACAGTCTTATGTTCCAAACAGGATTAGAATTCTCTCACAGACTTGTGTTGCAAATATATCCATTGAATGCTCTAGCAGTATTCTGTTAAATACTACTTTACTGAATTATGAGTACAGAAAAAATCTACTAAATTACCAATTGGTGCCATCTGGACCGACCTGGTTCAAATCTCGTTTGCGGAGTTATGATTTATCTTTAATAATAAGTCCTGGATGCTTCTATAGTATATTATAAAATTACATGTATATTCTTTTGTGTCATTCTCAAACTCCTTTCGATTAGCAGAATGTAGCGCGGAGAATAAACATTCATTGTTTTGTGGTTTGCATATTTGGAACTGTCCATAACTTACGTCAACAACTAGGGGAAGGGGTCTGAACAAGTTTAACAGTTGTTGCTATGGAGAAAAGGGGAGGAGAGTGTTAACAAATGTTAAAATCCATAAGACTGTTTTTATACACCAATTAAATTGTTTAGATTGGATTAATTTTTCGAAAAATTTGAAAACATCATGTAGTTTATTCGGACTTTTTCCGCTGTAAACAATGTTTACATGGGGGAAGTTGGGGGAGGGGGTTAAAATTATTATTTGGTTAAATTAAGCAGCATGATCCTTGAGTTCTTGACATCTTGTTGATAAGACAAGCTGTCAAACAGTAAAAAGTTTTGACGTAATTTATAGACGGCCCATTTGCAAAGATACCTTCTCATGCAACATATTCGACTTCTGAACGAGAATTATTGTCTCGCGTTAGCATTCTGTAAGATTAACCACATTCTCAACCCTAGTTCTAAGCAGGAAACTACGCTGGGCCTATATGGATGGTCGCTCATGCTGGAAGAGTCAAAAGCAATATTCAAATGTGCCACAACCGAAACGAAGTAAGTTTATGTAAGTGTAGTAGGTGCTCGTCTATTGCGCTAAATAATTAGTACAGACATTGACTAACCATTTTTTCTTACCCCTCTTATAACAAGCATGCCCTGTATTATTATTTGTTCCCCTTTGTATCCCGAATTTTAGTTATAGTAAATCTATATTATTTAATGTTGTCATAACTGAATTTGTTATTCCTAAAGTTTTACTACCCATTACCATATTTGCATAAAATAACTAGCTCATACATTCGTAAACTCTTCACAGCAGGAACTGTTTTTTGCTAGCATCATCGCTACATCTTAAAAACATAAAATTTCACAAATGTTTGCAAGCAAGAAGTCACGTATAACTGAGTAGTTTAACTTCCTTGATAGATACCCTACATAGACCTCTCAACCATATGGCTCGACAACTCTAATCTAATCAAGTATATCTGGATGTCTGAACTTGTATGTAGAAAACGAACTGATGACATTCATAATCTGTTATTGAGTGCTCTGTTGATGTTCTAGCTTCATCATATCTCATCCAAGTATTGATCTATTCGATCGGTAACAAAACGCGTTAACGTGTTCAGATGGGTTATTAAGCACCCAGAAAATATGTCGCAAAGTAATTGACAGTCTGAACTCGTGTTTTTGAATGGCATGAATAAACACAATTTTACATTATTAAAAAAATATAACTTAGTGAATATATATTTGAATAATTTGTAGACAAGTTCGAACAACTATAAAAATAAATTTGAACCATAAATAAACCGAGAACAAATTTATAAATTGAAGAGACACATATGGGACTTCAATGAAGGGAGCTCAACGCAACAAAACAGATGACCTGAGCAAGACAACATCAACAAACTGAAAAATAATGGACAATACACAATATTTCAACTAAGAACATACTCTGTAGTCTAATGGCACTTCGTACAGAATCGACAATATCAACTGTGTAGCTTTCAGTTGTGGATTAACAAGACAGACACAAGAGAATCATCTATGCAGCTTTCAACTGTGAAGTAACAACACAGGCACAAGAGAATCAAATATATAGCTCTCATCTGTGACATAAAAGCACAGACACAAGAGAACACGGCACTGTACCAACTTGGCTATTAACATAACGACGATCTGGTCCATTGCATTGGGGAGTGTATCTGCAATCCAAATTAGAAGAACGGGGACATACAGCGACCAAAATAGTGGTACCTAAATAGTGGTATCTAAATAGTGGTACCTAAATAGTGGTACCTAAATAGTGGTACCTAAATAGTGGTACCTAAATAGTGGTACCTAAATAGTGGTACCCCTAAATAGTGGTACCTAAATAGTGGTACCTAAATAGTGGTACCTAAATAGTGGTACCTAAATAGTGGTACCTAAATAGTGGTACCTAAATAGTGGTACCCCTAAATAGTGGTACCTAAATAGTGGTATCTAAATAGTGGTACTCTATATAAAACACTAATTGGATAAAATACGTCTAGTTAATATCAGAAGATGAAGCATAAACTAATAATATGTACGAGATACACGAGTTAATAGAATGTAAACTTGAATAATAAATAAATAAATATGTAACTAGCACCCTGAAGAGAAGTTTGATTAAAGTGTACAAAACCTCTAGCAATCTGAAGAGAAAGATGTATACACAATCTTAACAACCAGAAGAGAAAAGTGAATAATATGCACACAAATGTAGATCCTGCAGAAGAATCTGAATAATATGTATAAAAAATATACCAACCTGACGAGAAATATGAATATCTGTAAAATCTCTAGCAATCTGAAATATAAATATTATGTGTAAAAACTATATTGTCTATTGTCTGTCCTCGGGTGAATGATGGTTGATCGTATTCACACTTGCCGTTAAGCGTAGGGGTGGGAGTTGAAGCTGTCGTTCCATGGCCAGATGTGTCGCCGTGTGTGCATTTAGTCCGTGTTTATTCAAGGCTATCTTGATGTTTTCTATCCACCGTTTACTTTATCTACCTTTGGCTTATTATTGCTAATGTTACGAACTTTTTTTCGGCTGTAAAATACGGCTGCGAAACATGGACCCTAAGTAAAACAGAGACAAAGAAGATCAACGCCTTTGAGATGAAATGCTACAGAAAGATACTTAGAATATCATGGAAGGAAAAAAAGAGAAACTCATATATTATAAATATATTGAAGATTCTAGAGTGTTGGTTACTAAACACAATAACAAAAAGAAAACTACACCTGTTTGGTAATTTAAAGAGACACAGCTGTTTAGAAAGACAAATAATGGAGGGAAGAGTACCTGGAAGAAGAAGAAAGGGCAGATCAAGAAGACGATGGACTAACGACATTAAAGATAACATGAATACATCGTTGGTAAATACAAGTCGCGTCGCTAAGATAGAGAGGGCTTCAAAGAATTCATTGGGAAGACAACGTTCTGAAAAGAATACGTCACATGACACACATATTTGGCTTTACGTCCGGATATTCTTTTATTATATGCTCTTCTTGGTATTTCATTTGTATAATCTCTAGCAGCCTTAAAAAACGAATAATATCTACACAATCTCTAGCAATCTGAAATACGAATAATGTCTACACAATCTCTAGCAATCTGAAATACAAATAATATCTACACAATCTCTAGCAATCTGAAATACGAATAATATCTACACAATCTCTAGCAATCTGAAATACGAATAATATCTACACAATCTCTAGCAATCTGAAATACAAATAATATCTACACAATCGCTAGCAGCCTGAAATACGAATAATATCTACACAATCTCTAGCAGCCTAAAATACGAATAATATCTACACAATCTCTAGCAGCCTGAAATACGAATAATATCTACACAATCTCTAGCAATCTGAAATACGAATAATATCTACACAATCTCTAGCAATCTGAAATACAAATAATATCTACACAATCTCTAGCAGCCTGAAATACGAATAATATGTACACAATCTCTAGCAGCCTAAAATACGAATAATATGTACACAATCTCTAGCAGCCTAAAATACGAATAATATGTACACAATCTCTAGCAATCTGAAATACGAATAATATCTACACAATCTCTAGCAGCCTGAAATACGAATAATATGTACACAATCTCTAGCAGCCTAAAATACGAATAATATCTACACAATCTCTAGCAGCCTGAAATACGAATAATATCTACACAATCTCTAGCAATCTGAAATACGAATAATGTCTACACAATCTCTAGCAATCTGAAATACAAATAATATCTACACAATCTCTAGCAGCCTGAAATACGAATAATATCTACACAATCTCTAGCAGCCTAAAATACGAATAATATCTACACAATCTCTAGCAGCCTAAAATACGAATAATATCTACACAATCTCTAGCAGCCTAAAATACGAATAATATGTACACAATCTCTAGCAATCTGAAATACGAATAATATCTACACAATCTCTAGCAGCCTAAAATACGAATAATATGTACACAATCTCTAGCAGCCTAAAATACGAATAATATGTACACAATCTCTAGCAGCCTAAAATACGAATAATATGTACACAATCTCTAGCAATCTGAAATACGAATAATATCTACACAATCTCTAGCAGCCTGAAATACGAATAATATGTACACAATCTCTAGCAGCCTAAAATACGAATAATATCTACACAATCTCTAGCAGCCTAAAATACGAATAATATCTACACAATCTCTAGCAGCCTAAAATACGAATAATATGTACACAATCTCTAGCAATCTGAAATACGAATAATATCTATACAATCTCTAGCAGCCTAAAATACGAATAATAAGTCCACAATCTCTAGCAGCCTAAAATACGAATAATATGTACACAATCTCTAGCAGCCTAAAATACGAATAATATGTACACAATCTCTAGCAGCCGAAATACGAATAATATGTACACAATCTCTAGCAGCCTGAAATACGAATAATATGTACACAATCTCTAGCAGCCTAAAATACGAATAATATGTACACAATCTCTAGCAGCCTAAAATACGAATAATATGTACACAATCTCTAGCAATCTGAAATACGAATAATATCTACACAATCTCTAGCAGCCTGAAATACGAATAATATCTACACAATCTCTAGCAGCCTAAAATACGAATAATATCTACACAATCTCTAGCAGCCTAAAATACGAATAATATCTACACAATCTCTAGCAGCCTAAAATACGAATAATATGTACACAATCTCTAGCAATCTGAAATACGAATAATGTCTACACAATCTCTAGCAGCCTAAAATACGAATAATATGTACACAATCTCTAGCAGCCTAAAATACGAATAATATGTACACAATCTCTAGCAGCCTAAAATACGAATAATATGTACACAATCTCTAGCAGCCTAAAATACGAATAATATGTACACAATCTCTAGCAATCTGAAATACGAATAATATCTACACAATCTCAAGCAGCCTAAAATACGAATAATATCTACACAATCTCTAGCAGCCTAAAATACGAATAATATGTACACAATCTCTAGCAGCCTAAAATACGAATAATATGTACACAATCTCTAGCAGCCTAAAATACGAATAATATGTACACAATCTCTAGCAATCTGAAATACGAATAATATGTATACAATCTCTAGCAGCCTAAAATACGAATAATATCTACACAATCTCTAGCAGCCTAAAATACGAATAATATGTACACAATCTCTAGCAGCCTAAAATACGAATAATATGTACACAATCTCTAGCAGCCTGAAATACGAATAATATGTACACAATCTCTAGCAGCCTAAAATACGAATAATATCTACACAATCTCTAGCAGCCTAAAATACGAATAATATCTACACAATCTCTACCAATCTGAAATACGAATAATATGTACACAATCTCTAGCAGCCTGAAATACGAATAATATGTACACAATCTCTAGCAGCCTAAAATACGAATAATATGTACACAATCTCTAGCAGCCTGAAGATAAATTATGAATATGAACAACATTTTCAGAAACTAAATCTTCTAAGTAGCATAGTACGTAATAGATGGTCACCTTCATAGTATGTCATTGTCGCCCATAATATTCTATCTCCATGTCGCCCATCTAATATTCTATCTCTATGTCGCCCATCTAATATTCTATCTCTATGTCGCCCATCTAATATTCTATCTCTATGTCGCCCATCTAATATTCTATCTCTATGTCGCCCATCTAATATTCTATCTCTATGTCGCCCATCTAATATTCTATCTCTATGTCGCCCATCTAATATTCTATCTCTATGTCGCCCATCTAATATTCTACTCGTATCTCTATATGTGTATAGTATATATTTTAAGTTGTATGTTTTTCATTGGCTAATTATCCCTCGTTTCACAGTTAATAACAGCAAGAATAGTGTATGATCTAAGAGTCTGCACTAGAAAAGTATTGTTTGGATTTCACAATTCATTACCTATTTCTATTTATATTACTTGATATGTATTACCGCAGTTCACTTCCTACACTCTTTGATCGAAAATTTAACAATGGATAGCTTCTTTATGTTTGGATGGGTATCTTGGAGCTTGACACGAAGATATGCATGGGAGATAATGATAAAAGAGTTGACAGATTAGTTTCACTATCATCTAGTAATATTGTATAAGGAGTAAAAATTCCATCTCTATGCGTATTTTGAGCGCAGATACCGCGATGACGAGACTGTTAAAAGAGTTTGATATTGCTATCATCCGGGGGGGGGGGGGGGGGAAGAGAGAGACAGAGAGAAAGAGAGAGAGAGAGAGAGAGAGAGAGAGATACTAAACGGGGAACGTATTTTATGAAACATAAAGTCTGTGAACTTACGGGAATTAGCAGCATACTTACCCTTCAGAATATTTTGAAATAATAAACCTTTGTTGTAGTGCCACAAATGTTTATGTTTGCCGTCGTCATTTCAACAAATCGCAATGCGTCCCTTCCAGTAATTTACCATTCATCCCTCCCCTCCTCCCTCTAAATCATCAATCACACCCTCCCTGCTAACGTCAGTTCAACAAATCAACCTCCCCTCCCCCTTTTTTCATGTGTTAGATATCCAGTTAATATATTTCTTATTGAACTGATAACATTTTTTCTGATTTATTTTGTTATTGTGTTAGCCCGTGTGTTGCCGGGGCCCGAAAGGGGAACAAAGAATAGCAACACTGTTTACCATCCACGCATGTCGTAAAAGGCGACCAAGGAGGTTATGGGATGGAGTTGGCTGTCCCATCTCATATAGGGTCAGTGACCCAAAGTCATGCTGAAGTCGGATGTGTCAGGCCGAAAGGCGCAGATATCGCAGCAATGATGTAAACCATGACACAGCGCATTCCGTTCTCCGGACTACATCCTGCCAATCTGCAGGAGTTTGAGAACGAAAGCAGAAGAAGAAGAAGAAGTTATTGTGTTTAATTTTTTTTAAATACTGCTGTACGAAATATCAAATATTGTAAATCTACCACACTTTGGTACTTAATGTCAGTGGCATCATTTGGGGGGGGATCTGGGGTTGCGGTTCGCAAAGCAGCAGCCATGTTTGAGGCTGTTCAAGCCAAGAGTTTGATATCTACCACTGAATAACAATTACTGGTGTCCATTAAAAATGATAACTTTCTATGATGATTTATCCGAGGGAGAGATTTTATTAAAAATACAAAGACTGAGAAGACACCTGAAGGCAGCAGAGATTGATCTCGAAGAAGCCAAAGGCTGTTCAATTATTTGATATTTTGAAATCCATAGCTGAATGGGACATTCTAGAACCTCTACCATATCTCTGTTATCCTACAATTATTTCTTATGAATTATGTGTCTGTGGCTTGATGTGAGAGGGTTTTTCAAAGCTGAAGTTTATATGGGACTATATGCGATCTACCATGGGACAGTCAAGGCTTTCTCATCTTGTAATATGACCAATTTAAAGGAGCTGATCGATGGAATAATTAACAAGTTTTCAGCTTTACAGGTCAAGAAAAGAAAGTTCTGACTTAGTCGAGATTTAATGTGACATTGTAAATTGTACTGTTTGATACTAGTACTATTCTGTCAGTTGCTGATTGTGCAAACCTAATACAGAATTATCTTTATCTCTTAACTTTTACAGTAAACCCTTATCTCCTGTAAGAGTAAAATTTAAATGTAATGTTAAAATAAAAATAAGCAGTAATATGTTTTCTATGAAGTTCCTAGTTGTTAACTTCTTACAATCTTTTACTTCCTACCTTGAATTCAATGTTTCTTATATGGCCTTTTTATATATAGGACCTACATTTACAAACGTTACTAAGGATTATGTTTATTGTCTATCCCCAGGTGGAAGCTGGTTGATATCATCCACACTTGCCGTTAATCGTAGGGGTGAAAGCTGTAAGTTTCTGTTCAAGGCCAGATGTGAAATCTGTATGCTATATATGTATACTTCTGTATGTAAACAGAAGGATTCTGTATGGTCCCGTTATTTGTCACTGATGGACTCCGAGGAGGTCCAAGGTATTAGTCGTGAGGGGGGTAACACCATGTTTTACCGCACTGGGTGATACCAACCATAGTGACGCCTCTACTTAATGTATTGATAATGTATTAACGTATTCAGAATGGGTTTCATATTAGATATAACCTTCATACGTTCTCAGACCAAGATGGACTTGCCATTCCTGACACTTGACTCGGATGTATTTTTAATACAGCACACGTAAGCTGGCGCTAGTTGATTCTACAAATGATTGCCATGTTAGTTTTTCATATCGTCCTATGCGCTAGCGTTATTTGATTCATTCACTGATTATCATCCTGTTCTATCTGCCTTTCAGTGTGTATTTTTCTCCCTCTAGCGAGAAAAGCAATTTGCAAGAGATATTTATGTAATCTTCATGTTTTGTTTGTCATTAGCTTACAAGAAGTGGCCGCTGGAGCCTCGTCACGTCAGTTTATGCCGGAAGTAAGTCCCAGTAATCCATATTTGTCAGGATTTCATTCTGGGGACTTAAGCATGACTGCATCTGTGATCGGCATCCAATTACCGCCCCTTCTGAAGTCCTTAAGTAAGTTAGACCAGTTTCTATTTTGCAACCTGTTTTATGAAGATGGATTCCGGCTAAAATTTTTAAGTTATTACTGGAATTACAAATTATTCTATGCTTTTGGTCTATTTCTTTTTTTTATACTTTACAGACATGTGTGCCTCCACCGCCCCCCTACCCACCTCACCCCCCCCCCCACAATTTGATTATTTCCCTTGTCTGTTCATCATACAGGGAATACTTTTTTTTTTTAATTTAAAAAAAACTTTTTAATTTAGGGTATGGGTTAGGAGAATTGTGTTTTACATAAATAACCCTAACCATAAATACATTAATATTTAATGTAATAAATGAAGTATCATTTGTCTATACCATGGAACAAAAAGATCACCAATATAGTCATCATGAGAGAAATTAATGTAAAAGAAAGCTGGCTAAACAGCATGGTTCTTTCCAGAAAACTACAATTTGTTGGCCATATTAAACGCCATGACAGCCTAGAGAATACCATAATTGAGGGGATGATGTCAAGAGGACGAACAAGAGGCAGCCCAAGAAGATGATATGATACTTTGGACGCAAGATAACAAAGACCACCGGGATATGATACTAACAGAGCAGGAAAGCTGGCTCAAGATGGACAGAAGATTTGAAAAGCTGTGATTACTGCTACATCCTGTTACGGATATTTTACCTGATGATGGTAATCCGTTGTCTGATGAATATAGGCCAAAGAAATAATCAAATATTGGGGGAGGGGGAAGGGTTACATATATCCGTAATGAAGCACATTTTAAACATAAATATTTGTGATAGAACTATGTTCTTGTATGGTTCCTTCTCAAATTCTTCCTTATCACACTCGCCCCCAAATTTTTAGTTCTCAAACTCTTCCTTCTCACATTCTTCTTTCTCAAATTCATTCTTTTCAAAATCTTTCTTCTCAACTCTTCCTTCTTAAATTATTCCTTCTCAAATTATTCTTTCTCAAAGTCCTCCTTAAATTTTAGTTCTCAAACTCTTACATCTCAAACTCTTCCTTTTCAAACTCTCGTTGAATATCTCTTGCGTTAAGAAAAGGCCTTATTAAACTACTATATTTCCAGTAGGATGTAGTCCAGAGAGCGGCAATGCGTGTATCCCCGTCGTATTTGTCACAATGGCCTGTAACCTCCGACTTCAAATGAAACTATATGAGACTGTTAATCAACTACGTCAACACATTTTCCCTATTTCTTTACTCTTCCCCCCCCCGTCCCCTATCCCTATCCATATCAACAATTGACCGCCTCTCTCAGACTCTTAAATCTAATTTAGAATTAGAGATATGATCCCATCTAATTGTTGACCTCATGTATGGACAGTCCCATATGTGTATTGATACTTGGTCACTTATGGACAGCCTCACCAACCAGCCCCCTTCCCGTTTTTATTTCTATTGATAGAGACACATAATTCATGTCTGATGAAGTTAGTTATTTTCTGACATGCTCTACATAGCATGCATTAGTCGGTGTATTTGTATAGTTGTTTCCATCTCAAGAATTGTAAGCAATAGATCTCTTGTATCATTTTGCCTATTCGTAAGGTTTCTCCAGAACTCTTACTTAAATCAAACTCGGAATGTTTCAACTCTCATCGTTGTGCAATGTTTCAACTCTCATCGTTGTGCAATGTTTCAACTCTCATCGTTGTGCAATGTTTCAACTCTCATCGTTGTGCAATGTTTCAACTCTCATCGTTGTGCAATGTTTCAACTCTCATCGTTGTGCAATGTTTCAACTCTCATCGTTGTGCAATGTTTCAACTCTCATCATTGTGCAATGTTTCAACTCTCTGGTTGGTTAGCTGGTTGGTTGGTTGGTTAGCTGGTTGGTTGGTTGGTTGGCTGGATGGTTGGTTGGCAGGTTGGTTGGCTGGCTGGTTGGCAGGTTGGTTGGTTGGCTGGGTGGTTGTTTGGTTGGTTTTCGCAATTGTTTCACAGAACAGAATTGAGATATTCTTGTGTTGCAATTCCACACGCACTATGACGATCATCAATGCTAAATTGATTTATCATAAATGATGAGTGTTGGACAAACCAGGAGAGAAAAATATTACTCATAGATTAATCTGAAAATAATTACATTTACGAAATATCTACATATTTATTTCACTAATGGCAGAAAAAAGGTGGAGCATCACTTGGGTCGACTGTTTCCAAATCTCTAGAAGTGTTACTTTCCTCACTTTTCTTGTTGGCATAGTTTGTGTTTATGTGCAAGATTAATCTCTTCTTCTTCTTCATCTTTCATTCTCAAACTCCCACTGGATATCTCTTGTAGCAGGACCATGGTCCTATTAGATTTCCAAAAGGATGTAGTCCAGAGAATGGAAATGCGTTGCGTCGCCGTTTTATTTGCGGCAGTGGCCCGATACACCCGTCCTCGGCTGAACAAGAGTAATCTAGAACATATTACCTATGTTCGTTGTATCTAGAACATAAAATTGAAGCAGACCTCATAAAATAGGCTCAAACGACATAGAAGATTGCCTTCATTGTACTTGAGTTTTCCCATACGTACTCCGACTCCCAAAAGTACCACTCGTAGCACGTTACTCGGTAGCTTCTAGAAATAATTCTAGCTATTTGGGAGAAATGCACTTATAACCATAACGTCACGATCAGGGATAGAACCTACAAAATTGTAAGCTCAAAGTCAATGGCTTAACCACTCTGCCAGTGAGCTCGCAAGTAACCCCTGTTATCCACTACCATGAGAGATCTATTAAGAAGATTAATGGAAGTCAAGCTATCGTGATGTGTTATGTATGACATAACACATGGATCCATACTACGCATACCATTGAGACCGTCGATGTGATTACTATTCGTTTTCTGTTATGTGTTTTAATTGTTTCAATTGTTGTCTTGATAAAGGCCTTTTCATCGAAACGTCGATTTGTGTGTGTTATTATGTTTGTCTCTAACTAGTAAAACTTTATTACCCTATTCCTTTGGCCCAACTCTATTGTCAGGTTTTCCTATACCGGAAATACACTTGCAGAGAGAATGGGTTCAGTACCTGATGGGCTCAGGCGCTATTGGGACACGGTCGCTCAGCTCGAGAACGCCTTGCTCTCAAACGCGTGGTGTGAGACTCGAACTTGGGCAAGGGGTTCACGATGTCAGTGAATGACACCTCGACTAAGAGGGCGAAAGAGCCAGGGTCCAACTCTTCTGCTGAGTTCTTCCACTTAAGAAACCAAACTCACGGATGAGAAACGGTTCAGTACCCGATGGGCACAGGCACAGTACGTCAAATTACACGAGACAAGGTCATAGACAGTGGAACACCTCGTGCGAGACAGACGAGAGTAAAAATCGTCTGGGCGAAGAGATACCACACACGCGAGCCTGGAGACAGATATGGAGGCTGTCACAGGCTAGGGTGGGGTGCAAAGGGAACGCATTGCTCTAGGCGGACTCGGGGTTAGCAGATAACCAAGATCCCAAATGTACCTCCACGCGGTGCACCCTGGAAACAGAAATACAGCAGCTCGAGCTGATTCTGGTCAAATCATTTGGGGATCGTGTCCGAGAATGTGGAGGTAGCAGATGGAAAGAGATTTGACTGCACAAGAGACAGACAATATCTCTGTCACCACCAGCATCACGACATATAGTGACACTGTCGACATAGAGTGAAGCTAGTCAGTCCAGTCCGAACATTGGAGGGGCGGCCAATGTAAAATGCACGTAAAGGTAGATGCATGGCGAGAGACAAATATATTTCATACCGAGTACAATGAAACAATGAAAGGGCAGAACAGCGCTAGAGGGCAGCACGAACTGCAAATAGAAAGTGAAAACTCCCTAGGAAAGGGGAACTACAAGCTCCGTCAGCTCTAGACGAGCTTCTAGTTACCTGTGTTCCTTACAGGCAGAGACCCAGACCCATTCATTGGCGTTTGGTAAAGCAAGAAGACCTAATCCAACTCTAATGTCGAGCCTTCCTAAACCGGAAATAGGCTCGCGAATAGAAAGGGTTCTGTACCCGATGGGCTTAGGCAAGAAAGGGACATCGATGGTAGTCCTTGCCCAACTCTACTGTCAAGGTTGCCTATACCGGAAGTACACTTGCAGAGAGAAAGGGTTCCGTACCCGATGGGCTCAAGCACAAAAGGGACAACGATTTAGCCCTGGCCCAACTCTACTGTCAGGTTTTCCTACACCGGAAATACACTTGAAGAGAGAACGGGTTCAGTACCTGATGGGCTCCGGCGCTATTGGAACAAGGACGCTCAGCTCGAGAACGCCTTGCTCTCAAAGGCGAGACTCGAACTTGGACAAGGGGTACACGATGTCGGTGAATGACACCTCGGCTAAGAGGGCGAAAGAGCCAGGGTCCAACTCCTCTGTTGAGTTCTTCCCCTTAAGGAACCAGGCTCACGGATGAGAAACGGTTCAGTACCCAATGGGCACAGGTACAGCACGTCCAATTACACGAGGCAAGTTCATAGACAGTGGAACACCTCGTGCGAGTCAGACGAGAGCAAAAATCATCTGGGCGAAGAGTCGCCACTACGCGTGCCTGGAGACAGATATAGAGACTGTCACAGGCTAAGGGTAGCCCACCCGAATTGTCAAGGCATGCCGAAATCGGATGGGCTAGGCCTACAAGGCGCATAACGGTGGCACAACGTAATCACGCTCCCGGCGGAAATCACACGGATATCCGTGATGGTTACAATGGAGCGAATGCAAAACAAACAAACCCTATTCCTGGATTTACCTGTTGGATTTCATTTTTGCGCAGTAAGTACATTTTAACGATATCCCTATGTTTGTCTGCCTAAAACATTCTCCCTATGTTTGCCCCCCTAAATCATCATCCTTATATTTGCCTGCCTAAAACATCCTACCTATGTTTGCCTCCCTAAATCATCATCCTTATGTGTGCCTGCCTAAAACATCCTCCCTATGAGTGTCGTTGTTCACTAAACACCGTATTCCCCAATCCATGTTAAAAGCGGGGAAATGTATTTAGCTTGAACTTTTTCTTAGGTTGAAGTATGGATAAAAGTTACTATTCAGCATCGGATGAGAAGGAAGTGAATGGATGATCTGGTCTCAGTTTCCGTCAACCCATCAGAGTGTAACAGCGGACAGTTTCAATTTGGTTGGTTCCAGCATTTAGTTTACATCACGTTTCGTTAAAATTTTATTTATTATATTTATTATCGGTTATTCTTTATCCGATTTCTGTCTCAAACTCCAGATGATTAGCAGGATGTAGTCCGAAAACATAATGCTCCTTGTCACTGTTTACAGCTTGGCTACTATATCAGCCGAACACTTCCAAACTCAGCATGGCTTTTGGATCACTTTGACATATGGAATGGGACAGCCAATTCCACCCCTTAATCACCTTAGTCAGTTCTTACCACATGTATGATACGCCAAAGTGATGTTATTCTTCGCTTCCTATTTGGATCTGGTACCCTTGGGCTATCAACTCTCGAACCTAGAATTTTCCTAAAACTAAATTTGAGTTTATAGCTTTTAGAATTAGCTGTAGCTATTTGGTAACCACTTGAATTGGTACCTTTTTGACGATGTTCAATTCCGGTTCATTCAATACTCCAAGAGGTTAATAATGGGCAATTGAACTCTATGAGTTGTAGGAAACGACGAAATCGTCGTTGAAGCCATTTTGTAATTATTGTGCCCATAATGTTTTCATGTAACTTACACTGGCTCCCATGTTTGAATGCATGACCTCGAATGCATAAGATGTAGCGCCGTCTTCTTTCATTCTCAAACTTCAACCTGTTAACACAATACGTCTTTCGATCAGACACTTCATCAGAATTTAACATTGTATTTTTGAGTAACATTCTTCTTCTTCTTCTGCGTTCGTTCTCAAACTCCTGCAGATTCGCAGGATGTAGTCCAGAGAACGGAATGCGTTGTGTCATAGTGTACAGCATTTCTGCGATATCTGCGCCTATCGGCATGACACATCCGACTTCAGCATGGCTTTGGGTCACTTACCCTATATGGGATGGGACAGCCAACTCCATCCCATAACCTCCTTAGTCACCTTTTACGACATGCGTGGAAGGTAAACAGTGTTGCTATTCTTTGCTCCCCTTTCGGACCCCGGCAACACACGAGCGAGAGTAACATTGATCTCCGATCTTAAATAAGCATCTTCATGACATTGATAGAAGATCACGGTGTTATGATACAACTTCAAACGTTGAACAAATGCATGTTGGTGTAGCTTCAATTGAATATTCAACTTTATTATCCACTGTTCTTCTTCTTCTGCGTTCGTTCTCAAACTCCTGCAGATTATCAGGATGTAGTCCGGATAACGGAAGGCGTTGTGTCATGGTTTACATCATTGCTGCGATATCTGCGCCTTTCTGCCTGACACATCCGACTTCATCATGGCTTTGGGTCACTGGCCCTATATGGGATGGGACAGCTAACTCCATCCCATAACCTCCTTAGTCGCATTTTACGACATGCGTGGAAGGTAAACAGTGTATCTATTCTTTGCTCCCCTTTCGGGCCCTGGCAACTCAAGAGCGACTATCAACTGTAATTCACAACATTATTGACACACTAAGCGCAGAATTGGCCATAGTGTCATCGCTACACATAGCTCTCACAGCCAAGCAATGGTAATGATGTATGAATAGAGAACCATCTCACTCTAACAACTGCAACAGCTATGTCCTAACCATCTATACTAAATCCTAATGACTAATGGAGAAATCAAGACTTCTAAAATGACTCATTTAGCTATTACCTTGATGTTCATTGGCTGTCACACAAAGTATAATTATAAGAATCAATTAGCATTAGTGGGATATAGTCAAATGAGTCATTAACACGGTTTTGATTACTGGCAATATTAGTCAATATTATATATATTGTAATATTATATCTTGGACACATAGTCACAAATGATGGCAGATGTGAAACAGAAGTTAAAAGGAGAATAGGAATGGCTAAAAGTACCTTCAATGACATGAGGAAATTATTAATATCTAAACAAATTACAAACAAGTTAAAAATGAGAATTATAAAATGCTACATCTATTCCATATTAATGTATGGATCAGAAACATGGACACTAAATAAACAATTAGAAGACAAAATTGATGCCTTTGAGATGTGGGTATATAGAAGAATAGGGAGAACATCATGGAAAGAGAAGAAAACAAATAAAGAGGTGCTAAAGACACTTAATATAAAGAAAGAACTACTAAGAGAAATAAAGATCAGGCAAATAAAATACTTTGGACACATTAAAAGACATGACACCCTATTGAAGACCTTACTTGAGGGTAAAGTCAAAGGGAAGCGAGCAAGAGGTAGGCAGAGATACAAGTGGGAGAGTAACATTACACGATGGACAGGTTACAGTCTAGCAGAGTGCACCACCAAGACAAGAGACAGGAGATGTTGGAGATACGTTGCAGCCAACCTTCGTTGCGGAGACGGCACTTGATGATGATGAATATTAGTCAGTAGGTCTTATATGTCAGACGGTCGTGGTTCAAGGCAACATACGTTACACAATTTTTTTTAATCTGCCATTTTCTCGATCTTCCCTGTCGAAAAGGCAATATTTTGCGCTTGATTTGATCGCACCAGAAGGGAGTTATTTTTATCTACAAGCACGTGTTAAGACACTTAACTGATTTCTGCACGAGTAAGACATCGCTTCATTACGCTCCCAACACGTTCAGTTAGTATACATATAAAAGAGAACATGAAACAACTATCATATTCGCATACAGTTCTGGGTAGGCGTGAATATACGCCTCCTGCTCTATACACCATAGGCAAAGACCAACAGAGAATTGAAACACTGGAGGGAGTGTTTTCTATTCGTGTTATTTTACACAACATTAATTAACTCAGAACGAAATGATATATCAGCAACATCAGAGATGTGGTTTTATAGAGTGATGCGATCGCAATGGGTAATTACAAGTCGTAATCAGAAACAGATTATTAAGTTATCCAGACAAGCATCCTGCATAGTAACTGTATGTACATAGTAACTGGGTAAACTGTTGGATGTCGACGGCGCAATTAATGATGAATTTAGGTTCTGATGTGTCTTAAATGTGGACATTGCAATAAATGATGAATCTAGGTTTTATTTGTCTTGGATGTGGACAGTACAATAAATGATGAATCTAGTTTCTGATTTGTCAGAGATCTGGACAGTTCAATAGATAATGGTTCTATGTTCTGATTTGAAGTATTTTGTTTTAAGAGTGATCCTTAAAATCAAAATCCTTCATGTACATGTCGTGGTGTCTGCTATGGCAAAGTGGCCTTTATTTCCACAGCCCATAGAAAGCCTCCCTGCACTCCTTCACGCAGTTACGAAACATGCAGTAACGAAAGTGATCCTTAAAAAAGGGGTTCATGAGCGTATATGATTGACTTAATTGTGCTCGGGTTACCCACAAATGTACTTCGTCATTCTCAACGAAGTGACACACCGTCTGTCGAAATCGGTAGGTAGTTAATGAGTTTGCCTCTCTTTTGGAGAGGCGTGCCCTTTCAACTTGCGTAAAAAGTCCAATTAGGTTATATCAGGACACACTACCATAAAATATTAGAGGTAACAAAGACTCCAAGGAATATAGTCTGTCGAAATCTCCACTCATACCTCCATAATTTCAAACTATATTCCCCAGCGATGTCCAAAACATAACATCTTATAAACAAGACATTTTGAGCGGGATTCGAACCCACGATCTCTTGAGCACACAACGAATGATTTAACCACTGCGCCAATGAGATTCCGTTTGGAAGTTATATACGTTGGACAAAGGTAGACCAAAAAACGATGGACAGGAAAAATTCAAGAAAAACCCTTTAAAAACTTGGGCTCATTGCAACCAAGGCTGGCTGTGCACCTATTTCTGGTACTAGGAGTGCTATAGTGTCGATTCATAACGAATATAAATAAGCTACACAAAGAAGAAGCGTTATCGAAACATGGAATATTTGTGTAACAGATTTACCATAGAGAACATACAACTCATGAGTATGTCAAAAATAAAATAAAAGTGTACGCAGAGTTTCCCTCTATCAACAGTTACAAAACGACAGCTGATATTATATTATTAATACTACTACCACCACAAATTTTACTACTTCTGCTGTTAATGGGTGTATTGTAAAAGAAGTTCGATCAAAAAGAGAGCTACTCACTCCGATTAGATGATAATCTACGATTTTTACATAATATGCAAAGAGAACAAATGCAGAATAAATCACGACCAGCAAGTAAGTTTAAGAGCAAGAGCGACTGGAGCGGACAATCTGGGGTTGTGATATGGGGACAATGATAACGGAAATGTCTGGTACAAGAAAGAGAAGCCCATGGAAATACCTGATAACCAACACCACAAGATACAGTACAAGACAGATGTCGTGGAAATATTTCATAACCAACACCACACAGCACAAGATACAGTACAAGACAGAGGTCGTGGAAATATTTCATAACCAACACCACACAGCACAAGATACAGTACAAGACAGAAAAGCACCTGGAAATACATGATAACCAACGCCGCATATCAGGGACTATATGAAATGATTAAAAGTACATAAGACAGAAGGCTGTGGGGGGAGGGGGGGGAATCGTAGGGACTTAAACAAGACTATGACCTTCGACATACTATAAAACCTCTGTACAGAATTAATTAGGATTTTATTCGTGACGTTTATGATTGTTGTTCTGTATTTCGTTGGTCACTATTTATATACTTGGAGTCGCATGCCAAAAATAGCACGGCCAACCAATGAAATTCACGGAAATAATCAAAATGTGCCTTTCAGGTGATGTATGCGTTGTTGTGCACAGGTCTCCTAAACATAGACGGTCATGGTTCTGCACTTGGTGTGGCATTGACAGACAGCATCCAGCTATTCTTCACGTACAGTTCGTGGATGGAATAAATAGCAGGAAAACAAAGGAATTTTGGAGTAGACACAACAAATATAAAAGAATTACTAGTATTTCCAGAATTTGTTTAAAAGCAGTCTCTACTTGAATCAAGTGTACATGCACATAACCCCTAAGAAGAATTCGTAAACGGATAACGAAATATTGCTGTAGCCAGCAGAACACGTTGATGAAAATACCTTAATAGATATAGCAGGTAACACGTGTTATTCCTTTAACGGCAAATTATCGTATAATCAATCATGACTGCAGACTATTAAGAATCAGTTTCAATCCAGAATGAATTCTGTTATAACGTATCCTTTTTTAAAAATAAAATTACGACACACTGTCAATGAAAAATCACAAGTCTAGTTCCGTATGTATACACATTCATAGCATAATCAGTGAAATACAAGTCACTCTATGACTGAGCTGTGGTGCTGATTTCTGGTCTCTGATTTCTTATCACTGAATATAATTGTGTAATATGACCTTGTCATTAGAGGTGAGAAAGAGAGTTCTGCAGTGCTATATAACCCCTATACTAACATATGGGTGCGAGGCGTGGACAATAAACGAACTAGAAAGTGGGACATTAGAGGCAATAGAGATGTGGTTCTATAGAAGAATGCTGAGAATACCATGGTCTGCCAGAAAAACTAATGTAGAGGTGTTGAAAGAGTCAAATACGAAACGGACCTTAATCAATAATATAAGAAAAAGAAAATCTTCTCTTTTTGGCTTCGCCATGAGACAGGCACGTTTGGAGAACATAGTCAAAACAGGCAAAATTAAAGGCAACAGAGACAGATGGCGACAACGTGAGAAAATATTAGACAGTTTGACAACCTGGCACGGCAGGGAAACAACTTCGATTTGATATATAATACTGTGGAAAGACATGACAGCCTACACCAGTCGACATAGCACCTGATGATGATGATCCCTGAATTCTTATCTGAAGTCACAAGTGAGGCAATTCGACGTCAAAACAATTCATAATAAAAAATTATTTCTAACTGTATAGTTATAACGGGAATGAACGATAAACGCGGAGGTCATGTGTGCAATGTATGCACATCAAATAAATCGTGACTGATCACATATTGATAAAAGTAAGTAGAAACGCTGAAAACAGCATGTAGAATAGCAGTTTTAAAATTTATGTACATAAAAAAAACATGGAGATCTCCACAGGAGGTGCAGTGTTTATGTACTGCAGCTGACATCCTACAGTGCAGTAAATAGATCGCAGCACAAGTGGTTATTGTCCGAGCTGCAATGATTTACGAAGCAAAATGTTAGTAGCATATAATATTCATCATCATCAGGTGACATATTCTTTCCAGAACGTAGTCTTCCCTATGAATCTTTTGAATTCTCTGCAGTCTTGAGCAAGTTCTCCTTCCTCTTCTAGTGACATGTGCAGGCTTTCTTGAATGTCTTTTGTCTAACGACGTCTTGAGCGACCTTTGCCCCTGTTGCCATCTATCATTCTCTCCAGTAACACTCTCTCCATGCCGTTGTGTCTCTTAATGTGACCGAAAAAAACTAGCGTTTTCTTTAATATGGTGTTCATAAACCATCCTTCCTGGACTTTAATTGTTCGTAACATCTCTTGGTTTGTTTTCCTTGCTGTCCATGGTATTCTCAAAACTCTTCTATAGCACTTTAATTCTTCTTCTTCTTCTTCAGCGTTCATTCTCAATCTCCAGCTGGCTATCTCTTGTAACAGGACAATGGTCCTACTATGTTTCCAGCAGGATGTAGTCCAGAGAATGGAAATGCGTTGTGTCGCCGTTTTAATTGCGCCAATGGCCCAACACATTCGTCTTCGGCGGGACTTTAATTCAAATTATGTTATTCTCTTGGCCACTGTTTTATTTAGTGTCCATACTTCCGTCCATATGTCGCTACAAGAAACGCACAGGAAACTTTGTTCTTATGTTAGTACCCCCCCCCCCCCATAGTTTCCTTTAGCTGTTTTAATTTTGACAGTGCCATTGCTGTTTTTTTCTCAATCTCAACTGCGCAGTCACCCGCATTGTTTATATTCGGGATGTAGCAATGAACCGAGTATTTATTGGCTGTAGTGATTTTATAAGCAACATTTACATTAAGTATATTATCATTGTTTCTGAATAATGCTGAATTACACTGCTGTCTGCACCGCTGTCTGCGACGGAAATTGAGCCTGGTGCTCTGGTAGTCGGCGGCATGCTCTATACCTTCCCAGCACAGAAATAATAATTAGCAGATACGATCCTAAAACACTAGAGCAAATACAAACAGAAATAATGAGAACTTTCCACGCAAAATGT
Source organism: Meghimatium bilineatum (assembly GCA_034231615.1). Taxonomy (NCBI): domain Eukaryota; kingdom Metazoa; phylum Mollusca; class Gastropoda; order Stylommatophora; family Philomycidae; genus Meghimatium; species Meghimatium bilineatum. The sequence continues at coordinate 31,392,153 of CM067320.1, forward strand.
GTTTCGTTTCGTTTAAGCTTACATGTGTATATTTCTTATTCTTCTCACAAACTCTTCACATTTGGAAGAGAAAGAAAAAAATATGCGTATGTAAACGATAATAAAATGTGACATAGTAAATTTAATCTACCCGCTTAAACCAAGCGGCGCGCTGAGAAAGATTCCGGAACAGGAAAAACAAGGACCTAGATAACTGACGCCAGTTTGTTGAAGGTGCTTTTGGACACGTGAGGCGATGAAGTATAATTACTTGCAAATACTCGTGAATTGTACCGGTGTTGCGAAGCGGAAGATCTGTTATAGTAAGTTTCAGCATTTACAACACTCACCAAAAACGTGTGAACATTTGTTGGAACGAGTACAGTTAGCAACTTTCACAGATAGGCAAATACTTGTAAAAATTAAAACTTGATCACACTGATGAGTTTTACTACTATAAATCTTTTCCTCCGAACACGGAGAGAGGAAGAGGCGGGGCCACATGTACAAATTTGATACAGGATGGAGCGATTCATAAATACAGCTTTTCTCTTCAGTTTTCATCAATTCATAAATACTGCTTTCACCTTCACTTTTCGTGGATTCATAAATACGGCTTTACCCTTCAATTTCATGAATTTATAAATGCGGCTTTCACCTTCACTTTTCATGAATTCATATATACGGCTTTCCACTTCACTTTTCATCAATTCATAAATACAGCTTTCCACTTCACTTTTCATGAATTCATAAATACGGTTTTACCCTTTCTTTTCATGCATTCATAAATATGACTTTGACTTTAAAGGATTTTTATGACGTAGTATTTATGGAAAATCGTTATGGAAGGGGTTTAAACATTACAATCCCACCACTGCTATATCTGCAGACTTGAAGAGAGAAACCAACACACAAATCAAGCAAACGTTCGCATATTTTTACATTTTGTCCAGTGTTGTTGTAGGTTATTGTTGTGATATTGAAGGGGAATGTTGTAGATTGTTCGTGTAATAGAGATGACGCAGGTTGTATATTGGTCTTGTAACAGAGAAGGGGAATATTGTTTGTTTGTTTGTTTGAAAACCCCAGGAATTTAGAACGGTTAGCGCTTGCTTCCTATGTGCAGTGGGGTGATTTTTCTTAGCTTACTTTCATACCCCGGAGACTTCAGTTTTCGGCATAGTGCAATGCCTATTGAAGGAGTCTTCTACTCAGAGGCGGTCTATAATTGTATAGATATGCTACAAAGATGCGATAAGAGATCCTCAATATAACAGCATGTCATCTACTAAGGTTTTCTGTTGCATGGGTGGTTTGTCTAGTGGGCCATTGGTGAGACCTACTGACGCAAATACATACGTGGAATATATTGTAGATTGGTCTTGTAATAGAGAAAGAACAAAATAAGAAATGAAGACAACAGAAATATGATATCATGGAATGAATTTATTGAGTAACAAAATAACTGATGGTATAGGCATCTGTTGAGAATTAATTCGAACCAATTGCTATCACGTGCCTACAGCAGAAGATCAGAAGACAGTGCCAGAGGAAGATCAAGAACAAAGATAAAGTATGGATACACTGCAAATAAAAATTATACAAGGGTAGTACCTCCTCGATCTCCTGGTGCACATTCACTTGACCATTGTAAGGGGGTGACGAGTAGATAACCTTGAAAGAGAGCCCTGTAAAATATTTCAAACTAAACCTATCAATTTAAAGGGCATACTCCTTTTTTTAGTGTTTGATTCTGTATTCTTGATTAGAAGCTAGCATCATATCATACGGGACATTCAAATAAGTGATCCGCTCTCCGTTCCAGCAGCCATCCCAGTGTATGTAAACTCCGAGTTCCGATCAGGTGTTGATTATGCGATCTTCGAGTCTTTCCAAAAAGACTACTTTTCTACCCCTCACCTCTAGACACTTCCATTTCTGGCATTCTTTGTATGTGTAAGTTCTCAGCCTCTTCGACCTTATCTTCATTCTGCAATCAATTTATGACTGCCTTAATCAAGTCCACTTTATCTCTTCTCAACATTGTGTCATCTATCGCCGCATTGTCTGCCAATAAGTTGGCTCGCTCGTTTATATGATCCCGGCATGACCAGGGCAGTATATCCATGTCATGCTCTGGACAATTGAGTTATTCAATAAATCAAACCATTCCCTTCCTTTTTAGTGTTTATACATGTCATCCCTGAAAATGGTCAAGTCCACTTTGACCGGGAGATTGAGCCGATAGAACCAAGTTTGGTTATATGAGAGTCTACGATGATTACCAATAAGCTAGATGGCTATTCAGATAATCCTGCCACCATAGCCATCGATATGTATTGTTCAATATGTCTGTTTGCACTTCTAAGTCACCATCTTCCTCGCCTTCTTGTTCGCCGTTTAATGTGTTTACACAGCTAGTCCGGTTTAATATGTTTACACAGCAGGTCCAGATGAATGGACTAACTCGACTGTCTATTGATCACTGAGTCATTTATCTAGACTGACTCCACTGTTCATTGATCACTGAGTCATTCATCTGGACTGACTCGGCTGTTCATTGATCACTGAGTATACGTTGTGTCGCCAACCAATGGAAAGCGCAAGAAAATTCCAATTTCTTGTATCTAGTTGTCATTTGTCTACGATTATACAACATCTGCAGGACTATTAGGGAGATGGACTTTCTATGATAAAGTGAAATAGTGTGACAGTAATAGAACTGTGTCAGGTACCAGGTTTAACAACAGCTGCGGGACTTCAACGACTGAACCCTTCATAAAGAAATATCAACGTACTTAACGTACAACTATTGCCTAGCGAGGAGCGCGGTATTGAGGAGCGCGGTAGCCTAGTTGATAGTGAGCTTGCTTGACGTAGAAACCACGTCCGGTCCAAAATAAATTCGGGTTGTGATTTCTCGTTTGACACGACCACTCCTCCAGTCTACTCAGCTGTAGATGAGTACCTGATGCATGAGTTAGGGGAGGTAAAGACAGCAAGGAAGGGAACTGGTCACCCCACTTAATAATTGTTGTGGCTTAGTACGTGAAGAGTTATCTTCATTCCCAACGGCAGGTTGCTGCCATGGGACATACTTTTATTTTATTGCCTAGCAAATCTCTACAACTAAAAACTGCTGGACCAATATCTGCGTACTGAATGGCATATGATTCCAGTGTGTATGGTCTCACTGCCAAGACGGTGGGTCAATGTAACGTAGCGTTTCATCGTTGTATGGTCTTACTGTCACGACTGTGTGCCAAAGTAGCTTAGTGCCATCTCGTCGTAGATAATATGGTGTTTGACAATTTTTAATCATACAATATTAATAAGTTCTGATTGTTTTAACTTATTCTCCAAGTTATCGTGATTACATTTCTTACAGTTTAACTTTTATTCAGGATTAGTTTTATTTCCTACTGCAACCCCTATGCATTCATTTTATTGGTTCATCCCTGACACTTGTGATTTATCTCTACACTTCAATTCTTCTTGTATATTTGCTGTGCAGTCATATAAACGTGTATAACGACCGGTACCATGAAATCTTGAGTTGAGCTTGTAATAACCATCAAAAATAATCGTAATAAAGTATTACTAGGAAAATGCACAATCACTAACACGGTGAAAATAAAATAGCAGCATTTAAAATAAAATGTTACAGAAAAAATTCCCAGAATACAATGCAAAAAAATATCATAATTGTAGCCATCCTAAGAGAAATTAATGTAAAGGAAAACTGGCTAAACAGCATTGTTCTTTCCAGAAAACTACAATATTTTGTCCATATCATACGCCATGACAGCCAAGAGGAGAAAATCATGGAGAGGATGATACCATTTTAGACGAACAAGAGGCAGACCAAAAATAAGATGGACGCAAGACATCAAAGGCTACCCGAACATGACAGTAACAGAAGAAGCATCGGCAGAAGTTTCGAAAGCCTGTGATGACTGCTACATCTAGTTCAAGATATGCTACTTGTTGATGAAGAAAATGCAAATCACTTCCTAGAACATGTACATTATGGATAAAAATCAGCTCTAATTACTATGTAGTTGTCTGAGTTTGGTGAGAGAGCCGGTCAATACATTTACAATCCATAGTTAGATAGTATAAAATCTAAGATAAAATCATTACAGAAATGGAAATCAATAACAAGACGGATTCGACGAAAAGAAACCAATAAAACGACGCATAAGAAGAAAAGAAATCAATAATAGGACGTAACAGGAGAAAAGAAAACAATAACATGTCGGATTAGAATATAATAAAATCAATAACAAGACGGAGTAGGAAAACAGCATTACATAACAAAACGTATTAGAAAGAAAAAGAAGCCAGACTTATTTTTAAATAACGGAAATTAATAACACGACGGATTAGACGAAAAGAGAGAAAACACTAGACGAATTATAAGAAAAGACATTAAGAACAAGACGGATTCGAAGAAAGATTGAAATCACAAACAAGAAAACTAAAATTAGAATGAAACATCGTGAACAAAAGAAACCGTGAGCCAGAAGGATAAATATTGAAAAAGAAACAAAGAACTAGAGGGATAATTATAAACACGTAACATAAATATAATAATAAATCATGAACAAGAAATAGAGAACTATAAAAATAAGTCATGAACAGATGCAGAAATGAATGATAAATCATGAACTAGAGGACTAGAATGGTAAATCATGAACACAAAACAAAGAACTAGAAGGACAAATCACGAAAAAGATACAAAGAACCATAACAACAATCATAAACAAGAAACAGAGAACTAGAAGGATAAATCATGACCAAGAAAAAGAGAACTAGAAGTATACATCATGAACAAGAAACAGAGAACTAGAAGGATAAATCGTTGCGAAGAAGCAAAGATCGAAAAGTATAAATCATAAACAAGAAGTTGAGTACCTCGAAGGATAAATCATAAACAAAAAACAGAGAGCTCGAAGGATAAATCGAAAACAAATAAAAAATACTGAAAGGATAAATCGTAAACAAGAAGCAAAGTACTCCAAGGATAAACCATAAACAAGAAATAGATAATCAAAAGAATACATCATACACGAAACAAAGAACTAGAAGAATAAATCATGTACATGAAACAGATAACTAGAAGGATAAATCATAAACAAAGCTACAATGATAAATTGTGAAGAAGAAACAGAGAACTAGAATAAGTGAAAAGAAGTAGAGAACTAAAAGGATATATCATAAACAAGAATCTGAAATCTAGAAGGATAAATCATACACAACAGAGAACTTAAATTATATATCCTTAACAGAAGCCATGAAACTAGAATGATAAATCATAAACAAGACATTTAATCATAAATACGAATCAGAGAACTAGAATGATAAATCTGGAACACACATCGAGAACTAAAATGATAAATGATGAACAGGAATCAGAGAACTCGAAGGATAAATCATAAACAAGTATCAGATGGATAAATCATAAATAAGAAACAAAATCATAGAAGGATAAATCATGAACAAGAAAGAGAACATTAGAAGGATAAATCATGAACAAGAAAGAGAACATTAGAAGGATAAATCATGAACAAGAAAGAGAACATTAGAAGGATAAATCATGAACAAGAAAGATAACATTAGAAGGATAAATCATGAACAAGAAAGAGAACATTAGAAGGATAAATCATGAGCAAGAAAGAGAACATTAGAAGGATAAATCATGAACAAGAAAAATATTAAACCACAAGAATAAATCACAAACAAGAAAAAGAGAACTAGAAGGGAAAACATAAACAAGAAACAGAGAAATCTAATGATAACTCATAAACAACAAGCACAGAACTGAAAGGATAAATGAAGAATAAGCTGTGAAAGAAGCATTAAATATTTAACAATTATTATCATTTCTTTTAACAGTTTACTCTCTGACCCGGAAGTATAGCTTGGTTAACTAATTGTCGAGGCAGGAAATAACATATGCTTGCAAAATAAATCAAAGCTGTCACAAAATCTGGGTGCAAGCAGGATACAGTCCAACGAAAAGTATGTTTATTGCAGCATCAGAGATTTGGGTTGTTGTCAAGGGTCCCCTGTCCTGTTATCGAATTGCATACATATTTTGTCTGTTTTTGTGGACATTGTGAAATAAGAGTTATAAGCTGTGAATTATGAACCACCATCATTGCACTCCAAGCTGATCCATAGGGGCTCAGTCTTCCTCAACACATGTCCAAGGGTTAGCATGCTAATGGTTCCTGTCGCTCGATGATTTAATATACTCTTCATTGTATCCTACAGATGTGCAGTTTTGCTAGTTTCAGATTTAATATCAATTTCTCAATATCGGAGCCACGATGCAAATCGATGGCCGCAACCGAATCTGGCGCTCGTAAAATAGTTTCAATACATCTCTCTATCCATTCTCAACTCCTCATCTATTCATGTACAGAATATAAGCATGTCTCCTCTCTCATGACCATGAATGCTAGTAAGTCCCGGAGAGTAGATACGTGTGGTGCCATAGTCATTTATACTGACATTAGCTGGTTGGTTTTTTTTCATATTTCGAAGCCTGGGCTGAGAGTCTTACACAATAACTGCATTGAAAAATAAAGTCTCAGAGAATTATTTGAGGGCAGCCTTAACTGCATTAACCTCCAACGACATGCTAGAAGTGAGTGTCTGAATTCTCTACTATTATCAGAGATAACTCCCCTACTCATGCTTGCAGTTAGCTCCCCTACTCATGTTTGTAGTAAAACACCATCCATGTTTCTCGAGCCTATTCACGGATTCATCAGTGAACAAAATGACATAATCTCCCGGACTATCAGGTGAGCAATTTCGTGACTTTCTGTACCATTGCCTCAACCTCTACATTCCTATCCAAAAGTTATTATTACGTTGTGAATGCCTGCCACGGTTTCAGCCGTCAATCGTCATTCTTCTCCAGTAGGTTAAGGTAGAGATTGTATCACCTTTTCAACTATCTTCTTAGCCTGCATGTAGGATTTAGCTTAGACAAGTGCATTCCGGGAATGTAGACCAAGAAATATCAGAAAATATTGTATTGTCACAATTTCGGTATCACTAGTGCAGACGAGAACTATACGTATTCTCTCACGTTGCAACTTTGACATTGCGAACGTGAAAGTGTGAGGATTCCTAATCTATAGTCACGCATGTGGTTGCGTCTGTGGATTTCACCAATGGTCCACTAGACATACCACCCATGCAACAGAAAACTTTAGTGGATGACATGCCGTTATATTGAGGTTATCTTCTTAGAGAATCTTCATGTCACGTCATCTATACAATTATGCTTTTATTTTGTTGTTGAAATGTGTTTCATGTTTACCTGAATATATATGTATGCACTCTCTGTGGTTGGGAGGGAGTCAGAGATGTACTGTGCAGCACTGGGGAGGAGGAAACTGACATCACTGTTTTTTTCCTATGGCTGATACCCATTATAGAGGCAAAGTGACTTAGGACGTGACAATCCTTTTTACTTGAACATGTGGTTGCATGCCTGGAGCAATAGAGAAGTTCGGCATAACCAGTAGTCAATTGGTGGCGGGGAATGGACACAGTGAATCCTATCTTGGCTACAGTGGCTAGGAGCAGTGCATAGGTTTAAACCTACCTTCCTGGAGGTATGATAGTTATTTTCTAGCTCTGTCTCGTGGTGGGCTGAAAATCCACAGACTTCCCAGCAATATAATGTCATTTAATGGCATTAGGTCAAAGGGCATGAGCCCATGGACCGTTGGATCAGCAACCAACCTAATTTATAGTCAACCACAGACATGACTAACTTATGGAAAGCAAGGAGCAGTAGCCGTTGTTCAAGACAGCGCAGCTACCATAGTTTTAAACGCAACAACACCTTCACTAACGTCATTCAACACGGCATTTACAAGACAGTCTGTTCTATTTATTGTCATTTCCAATCGTGCCGTTACGTTTCGTTTCGAGTTGTCTGTATTTTGCCATTTGGTATCATATGCCAAGGTCAGTCGGGGTTTCTTTTATTGTCTCCACGTATCGAGTTCTTGCTTTGTTTCTTAGACAGTGTGCTATGAAAGGTTAAGGATTTCTATTACAGATGACCACACATAAGCCATCTTCCACTAAGCGATTAATACACCATGCCCGCCTTATCATAGTTGACCTGCAAAGTTGATTCCTTGCAGCATATCAATAGTTCGTCTAGTATCTCCTGGATACTGTTTGGCTTAGCACAGCAGATCAATAGTTCGTCTAGTATCTCCTGGATACTGTTTGGCTTAGGACAGCAGATCAATAGTTCGTCTAGTATCTCTTGGATACTGTTTGGCTTAGCACAGCGGATCAATAGTTCGTCTAGTATCTCCTGGGTACTGTTTAGCTTAGCACAGCAGATCAATAGTTCGTCTAGTATCTCCCGGATACTGTTTGGCTTAGGACAGCAGATCAATAGTTCGTCTAGTATCTCCTGGATACTGTTTCGCTTAGGACAGAAGATCAATAGTCCGTCTAGTATCTCCTGGATACTGTTTCGCTTAGGACAGAAGATCAATAGTCCGTCTAGTATCTCCTGGATACTGTTTGGCTTAGGACAGAAGATCAATAGTCCGTCTAGTATCTCCTGGATACTGTTTGGTTTAGGACAGAAGATCAATAGTTCGTCTAGTATCTCCTGGATACTGTTTGGCTTAGGACAGCAGATCAATAGTTCGTCTAGTATCTCCCGGATACTGTTTGGCTTAGGACAGCAGATCAATAGTTCGTCTAGTATCTCCTGGATACTGTTTCGCTTAGGACAGAAGATCAATAGTCCGTCTAGTATCTCCTGGATACTGTTTGGTTTACGACAGAAGATCAATAGTTCGTCTAGTATCTCCTGGATACTGTTTGGCTTAGGACAGCAGATTAAAAGAGAGAAAAGACATAATATTCTGTCCAAAAAATGATTTAGTAATTGCCAACCTTTTTTTTTAGTAATTGCCTTCTTCAAACAACGTCACAGACTATTATACACTCGGAAATCAAAATATTGAAAAACAACAGGCCAAACATACTTCATCACCATATACTAGAGATGGAGATCTAGTCTACTCCCCTGAAACTGATTGTGATTATGTCCACGAGCTCCTCCAAATCACAGCTGACAAAGAACACTCACAGTATTTTGAAATTCGTAAAGGGAAAGATATTAAACTAAAACGAGGAAAGTCGTGGATGAGGCGCGATGGGGACGCCATACAAAATGTGTGCATGTTAAAAGACGTGGCACTTGGTGCGAAATGGATCCCCGTAGATTATCAGACTTCTTTCCTAGTAATAATAATTCTCAACAGACATTACACATAATAGTGCCTGTTGCCGTAGAGTCTGAAATGAAAGCATTGGGCAGCAAAAACTCCAGATAACAGGATATCATGTACACTGATAGTTCGGTTAACAAGTGCGCAGTGCTTGGTCATTGACAGACCACTGTGTAAAAACGATCATCAAAGAGGAGAGTGGCGCGTTTACTTTGCTACAAGCGGCATGATTAGGGATACTGTGTCAGTGACCATGAACGTGAACTGAATGAGAGCACAGCTACTCTTGTCTGTATTTCCTAGGCTCAATGAGCATAATAATAACTATACAAGTGTGCTGCGCTCGTGAACAGCGGCTTGGGGCAGTGGAGAGTTCGAAGTTGCTTCACATTCATTTCCGTGCCTGTTCATGTGGATATTCAGGACAATGAAAAAGTAGATCGACATGCGTGCACTGTTACTGTATCAGGAAGTAGAGAGAAGGATCGGGTTAAGACTGTAGAACTTACTGCAAGAAACATCACTAGCATACGAAAGTAATGAGGGTGGTGATTCGGGTTCATGTAAATAAATTATCTGAGAATGACAAAAAATGGCATGGCCACAAGATTTTGAGAATTTAAGAAGAATGTTCAACAACTACCAGAGAACTGGAACTATCTTGTGAATGCATCTATACCACAGAAAAAAAATCTACGCGGACCGGAACCCACTTCTCCTTTAGACTGTTCAATTTTCTTTAAATATTTCCTAATCACTATTATTTTCATCGATGACACAAAAACTTACGTAAGTGAACAAATTCACTTATCTTGGAAACAACATATTGTCAAATGGGAGTAACACAAAAGAAATTCAACATAGGCACAACATAGCAAACCACATCTTAGGACAGATGTCCCCAATATTCACAAACAAATACATGGAAATGAAAACCAAATATACACTAAACAGAACTATCATCATATCATCACTATGCTACAAATGCCAAATATGCACATTAACAACAAAAGACACACACAAATTTGTTACAACAGACGTGTCTTGTCTACGTGGAATTCGCAGAGTAACAATACGAGACAGAATCAGAAATGAAAACATCAGAAGACTAACGAACACAATGCCAATCCTGGATTACATCAGAAGACAACAGATTAAGTGGTTTTCACATGCATCCAGACTGCCATCAGATAGTACCCCCCCCCCTCCTTTCCCCAAAGCAATGTTATACAGTTATATTAGATACAAAGACAGAGGCGGACCATGTAAAAGATGGATTACAGAAATAAAAGAGACTATTAAAAAAACATATGTGAAGCACACAAAAGGGTCATCTCCAGAGAACTATTCTACCCGTGACTCTTCACGGCACACAAGATTAAAGCGAAAACATGTCCTGATCTACTGAATGGGATCTAACCGAAAATGTGACACTCAAACTGTAGAAAATCGCCGAAAGATTTCACCGCCGCATACTTTCTATAACTGTACTTAACGTAAAACGCAGGTTTTTAGAACGCCCCACATAGACACGACGGACTATTACTAAAACTTGGGGATTATGATATGCAAACAAGAAAACATACAAATTACAATGCATAAAACATATTCAACGTTTCAATCAAAAGGTCTTTAACAAGATACATACAAAACAACAAAATATGATGAATAGAAATAATCACAAATCACAAACGTGCCCAACCGAAATATGGAAGTCATTGTCCTGACTTGTCATGGAGAACATAGACACGGTATCGAAAGGTAAAACAATGAATAGTTCTAACATAACCAATGTGCCGAGGGACATTGACCGTTCAGAAGATTTCCAGATGTGTGAATTAATCTTTGTTTCTTTCACGATTTCAATATATTGAAGTAAAGATTGTAACAGTAAGGAAAGAGAGAAAGACAGGGATACGAAGAGAATGACAAATCAACACTAAACTTGAACTGTTAACCGTTACACTCTGATGGAAGTATTGAGACGGGAATCGAAGCACCTATAGACTTGTCCAGTTTGCTCTGTTAGTATGAATCGGAGCACCTTAAAACTTGTCCAATTTGCTCGGGTGGTATGAATCGGAGCACCTATAGACTTGTCCAATTTGCTCTGGTGGTATGAATCGAACACCTATAGACATGTCCAGTTTTCTCTGGTGGTATGAATCGGAGCAACTGTAGACTTGTCCAGTTTGTTCTGGTGGTATGAATCGGAGCACCTATAGACTTGTCCAGTTGCTCTGGTGCTATGAATCATTGCACCTATAGACTTGTCCGGTATGCTCTGGTGGTATGAATCGTTGCACCTATAGACTTGTCCGATATGATCTGGTGATAATCTTCACTCACAACTCATTGGAAATCTGGATGTCATTTGTATATACCATATCTAATAGTCACAAAATAAAACTGCAAACACAATCGAATATGACTGATCCAAAGCCGGAAATACCGCATTCAAATTGTAAACCATGACGTGACGCTTTCAGTTCATTAGAATGCATCCTTCGAGATGTTGAAAACGAGCGGAATAGAAGATAAATGTTGACATTCTTCAACGCCCTCATGTAATAAGAAAATGTCAGTTAACATCTTACAAGTGCCAATTTCTGTTCTGTAAAGCAAAAACATATGTTTGATCTAAATCTTCCTTTACACCTTGTATCTCATGCTGTTTTATTCCAGCACGGTAATAATTCCTTACTTAACGGATAACAATATTGTTTATGTTTTTCATGAGAACCAAACAGTGTGAACCAAGGTTCTGGTGCATTCGATTTGTGAAAGCTATAAATAGTCGTAGACAACTTGAAGTGACGATGGAGGAATGATAGAAATGCAAGAACACAATATGATGTCAATCTTGCACTGAATTAAAGTAGTGTATGTGGTTATGTCAATTGCCACCCAGACAGCAGCACAGGGACAAGCAACATTGACTGTGATATCATTCAGATTGTGAAAGAGTCCGCTTGCAGTACAATCAATGTTGCTAAATATTTTACAATTTACATAAAATACTAGATACCGACATTGACCGTTCAGTGAAACGCCTGGCCTACTAGATTACAAACATTGACCGTTCAGTGGAATATGTAAAACACTGGACGCAGTAGATACCACCGCCGAAGTATGGATGTGTCGAGACATTGACACAAATATAACAACGAAACAGCGCACTAGCTTACTCCTAAATCCTTCTGGAAATCCAGTATGATCGTTGTCCAGTTACAAACGAGATCCATTGCTAGTTTGATAGCGACCTCTAATCACACACACAAATATTTGATGATTCTTCAAAGCATACTCTGAAAGTATAATTTATTATCATACATTGAATGAACCTTGTTAGTAGGGTTTCCTAGAAGTCATGAGCAACCAACAACAGTATCGAAGTAGTATTACTATAACCTTACTTGTGTATTGAAACAACCTAAAATAAAAACCTCTCCACAATAACCAACAGGTGTTAGAACTTCCCAAAAACAAATTTGGACAGGTGCAAATGTTAATTTTTACTTTGGTCATCTTGAAAACATTTCATATTTGACCTCTCAAGGTACACAATCCTGCTCGTGCAGGAAAAATCCTTCAATCTCAGTTATGATGATATATCGATAAAAATAAAGAAGGTGGTAACACTGAGTAGAACGTGGTAACATTACTGAACACTGAGTAGAACGTGGTAACATTAGTGAACACTGAGTGGAACGTGGCAACATTAGTGAACACTGAATAGAACGTGGCAACATTAGTGTACACTGAGTAGAACGTGGCAACATTAGTGAACACTGAGTAGAACGTGGCAACATTAGTGAACACTGAGTAGAACGTGGCAACATTAGTGAACACTGAGTAGAACGTGGTAACATTAGTGAACACTGAGTAGAACGTGGTAACATTAGTGAACACTGAGTAGAACGTGGTAACATTAGTGAACACTGAGTAGAACGTGGTAACATTAGTGAACACTGAGTAGAACGTGGTAATATTAGTGAACACTGAGTAGAACGTGGTAACATTAGTGAATACTGAGTAGAAAGTGGTAACATTAGTGAACACTGAGTAGAAAGTGGTAACATTAGTGAACACTGAGTAGAACGTGGTAACATTAGTGAACACTGAGTGGAATGCGTAATATTAGTGAACACTGAGTAGAACGTGGTAACATTAGTGAACACTGAGTAGAACGTGGTAACATTAGTGAACACTGAGTAGAACGTGGTAACATTAGTGAACACTGAGTGGAATGCGTAACATTAGTGAATACTGAGTAGAACGTGGTAACATTAGTTAATACTGTAAAGGAATAAGAGATTAAAGAGAAGTGTCCATGAAAAAACACGGCTCCTCATATCTTCACGTTATATAATTAGATAACGTGAGACCTTGTCTCTCAACTCTCCATATTATATAACTAGATAACGTGAGAGTTTGTCTCTCAACTCTCCATATTATATAACTAGATAACGTGTGACCCTTTCTCTCAACTCTCCATATTATATAACTAGATAACGTGTGACCTTGTCTCTCAACTCTCCATATTATATAACTAGATAACGTGTGACCCTTTCTCTCAACTCTCCATATTATATAACTAGATAACGTGAGACCTTGTCTCTCAACTCTCCATATTATATAACTAGATAACGTGAGACCTTGTCTCTCAACTCTCCATATTATATAACTAGATAACGTGAGACCTTGTCTCTCAACTCTCCATATTATATAACTAGATAACGTGTGACCCTTTCTCTCAACTCTCCATATTATATAACTAGATAACGTGAGACCTTGTCTCTCAACTCTCCATATTATATAACTAGATAACGTTTGACCTTGTCTCTCAACTCTCCATATTATATAACTAGATAACGTTTGACCTTGTCTCTCAACTCTCCATATTATATAACTAGATAACGTTTGACCTTGTCTCTCAACTCTCCATATTATATAACTAGATAACGTGAGACCTTGTATAATTCACAGGCACAAGACAATAAGCGATACATAACTATATGCCCCCCCCCCACCTTTTCAATCATTTGATATTATCTACTTATCAACAATATTGTCCGTTCATTCAAACTGATACAAAATTAGCACATTCTATTATTTGCTTCTTGATCAATTACATTTGGCGCAGGTGCTTACGTCTTTCTACAACTCTTTGTGTTTTGTGTTGTAATAGTCTCTGTGTACCCATGTTAAAGTAATCACCTTGTTAACACCTGGAAAATCAGGTACAAAGATGTATTTCAAAATTATGAAATATGACAACAATTGTTAAAATTCTTGCATAGATACAAAAATAAGCTGATATAAAGGGAAGCGTATTGATGTGCTGCAACGGAACTACAAAACTACCTTTCCTTAGAGCCTGCACATTTTCAGTGACAATAGATGGTTGTGAATCTTGGACAATCACCAATAAAGAGAGAAACAAAATTGCAGCATTTAAAATACAATATTTCAGGGGAACAATTATCAGAATACCATGGACTAAAATGATCACCAATAGGGACATCCTGGGGTGCTTATGGACTCCCATTGCTCTCGTGCGAACCAAGGGTTAATATATAACCAGATTCTAAAAGTATCTCGTCGTGGTGCACCCTGGAAACAGAAATAGAGCTGCTCTTGCTGTATTCCTGGTCAACACCTTTAGACTCGTGTCCGTAAGTGTGGAGTCTGCAGACAGAGTGAGATTTGACTGCACAAATAAACAATATCTCCAATACCTCTGTGTCAATAAACACTAAGTTTCAATATCGACACACAACGACTGCAGACAGTCCGGTCCGAGCTTTGGAGGGGTGGCCAATACAAGTGACACGAAAAGGTAGATGCATGGTGAGAGACGACAGGAAAATATACTGAGTACAATGAGAGGACATCACAACGCCAGAAGGCAGCGACATGTAGAAATAGAAAGAAAAACTTTCCATGGAAATCGTAACTACAACTTCTGTTAGCTCGAGACAACCTTCTATTTACCGATGCTCCATACGGACAGAGACCCAATCGTAGGCGCTCGGCCAAGGATGCAATAAGAGCCCAACTCGAGCTTTCATATTCAGGAAAGATGCTCGCAGAGAGAAAGGGTTCAGTTCCCATTGGGCTCAGGCAGATATGGGACAATGTCGTCTTATGCAGAGTACACTCTTTGCTCCCAAACACGTGGTGAGGCTCAGTCTTGGACGAGGGGCTCACAATGTCGGTCAGCGACACCTCGTCTAAGAAGGCGGAAGAGCCAGGGTCCAACTCTTTTGTTGAGTTCCTCCTAAACCAGAACCAGGCTCGTTGATAAGAAAAGGTTCAATACCCAATGGGCACATACACAAAACGTCCAATCACACAAGGCAAGTTCACTGGTTGCTGAACACCTCGTGCGAGATAGACATGAACAACAATCGTCTCAGCGATGAGTCAATACACACCTGCCGCCTGTCGACAGATGTTACAGGTTAGGAAGACCACTACCAGAATCAATTAAAGGCATGGCAGATACGGATGTGCTGGGCCACAGGGTGAGCCATCCGAGAAGCAAAGAACACAGTTCTACTGTGGAACTAACAGTACAATGTACCTCACGCTCGCCGGCGGAATTAAACGCAGAAATAGAAGAAGTAACACCCTGAATTAATTGAAAGTATCTGAAAATTGCATAAGCAGCAAAGTTCTCTCAAGAAAGCTACAATATTATAGTACCAAGAAGACTATCAATCTACCCATGACGGAGATGATAGCAGGAAAGTGAAAACGACATAGTTAACGGCGAAGATGGACACAAGATATCAAAAACTACCTGGCCATGATACACACACAGACGCAGGATAATTAGCTCAAGATCGCCCGTGTGTTGCCGGGGTCCCAAATGGGGAGCAAAGAATAGCAACTCTGTTTACCTTCCATGCATGTCGTAAAAGGCGACTAAGGAGGTTATGGGATGGAGTTGGCTGCCCCATCCCATATAGGGTCAGTGACCCAAAGCCATGCTGAAGACAGATGTGTTAGGTCGAAAGTCGCAGATATCGCAGCTATGCTGTAAACCATGACATGACGCATTCCGTTCTCCGAACTACATTCTGCTAATCTGCAGGAGTTTGAGAACGAACGCAGAAGAAGAAGAAGAAGCTCAAGATGGGCGCGAGTTACGAACGGATGTGATGACTGCTACATTCTGTCCAGAAAATGCTACATTCTGTCCAGAAAATGCTACATTCTGTCCAGAAAATGCTACATAATTATTTTGAATATTTGAAAACAGTTTTATAAAGTATAACAACACGATGATGAATTACTGTTTTGAACAAAAGGATTTCAGAATAAAGAAGACACAAAATAAATATATAAACGGCACACACTAATAAGGGCACATCGTTTTATATATTCTTGTAATGTTCTAGTAAAATCTCCGTAAATCTATGCACCATACGGCAGGTTATCAAGACAAGAAGTAAATCAGCCCACCAAATTACAGCAAATAACATATCAACGTTTCTATCAAAATACCTTTATCAAAATCATTTTCTTTCCATTTTTACCTATATTAAAAGTGTTTCCCGACCCTTCGTTCCTAGGTTTACAGAAATCAATTTCCTCACTTCCAGCAGATTCATATGAAGTAAAAATTGCTTGCTAAACAAGTTCAGGTTCAAACATATGATGTTCTTTCTTCGCGGCCAGTCATGCAGATAAATCTCACGCTAATACAGTTAAATCGTTTCTAATGAAGCTCACATGTACCAGCGTTGGCTCGACGCCATCATCGTTTCGTTAGTTCATCGGGAAAAGTCACAACCTTTAGCGTATCTGTTGTAATTAGTAAAATCAAGTGGAAGAAAGGAGGAGGCGTGAGGAAGTGATAATGTAAGTGCTAAAGTGTCAAAAAATCTGTGCCGTAGACTTACCTACGAAAGAGATGGAGCGGGATTGTTAATTTTTAAATTTTCATTTCCTACAGGCGGACCTATATTAGGAAACCTGTGTCACTATAAAAACATATCCAGATGTCGATGGATTACCAGAACCGAGTTAAAAGAATATATTTTATTTTAAATTAACAAAATACAATGGCAGAGAGCAAACAATGATAATAATAATTAATTGTTAGTTTTGGTACTCATACCCCCCCCATTGGCTACCTCATGAAGCATGGCCATGGTGTTACTAGAGTTGCAGTAGGATTTAGTCCAGATAATGGAGATCAGTTATTTTATTTGTGCTAAAGGATCGACACGTGCGACTTCGGCGGGGAAAACAAAAATAATAACCATAAATATAATAATAATAATAGCGGTAATAGTAATTAACAATTTGACAGTAAGTAAAGTTTCATGCTAAACTTCTATAGCGATCTAGCGAGCAAATAGCGATCTCATATTTCAGAGGCTCTGCAAATGAGGGCGGTAGCCATCTCCTCTTCCTCGCAGTCTTTACTTCCCGGACTAATCCGGTACCCATTTAAGGCTGGGTCGACCTGGGATCGACTTGTGATCTGAAAAACATTTCCGCCTCAACTGGGGAATGAACCCAGCACCACTCAAATGCAAAGCCAGTGCGCTAACCACTGCGCTACGGGGCTTGTAATTTGACAGTACCACATATGAACAGAAATCTAAGATTGATCGGCCATCTTTTTAAGCAATTGATCTTCCAGTGCTAGAATGAAGTCAAATTGGACCTTAGCCTGACCATACACTGTAAGAAGAAACGTGTGACATGATAGTTCACTGCTTTGTACACTTCTTCTACTAGGTTCGTTCTCAAGCTCCTGCTAGTTAGCAGACTGTGTTTTCAAGGACATCGCGCTGTCATTGTTTAAAGTTTGGCTATACCTGCGACTATCTGTCTGACACATCCGACTACAGCATGAATATTTGAATCATTTTGATCTTTGGATTATCAACCCTGCTCTCACGTCACCTATATTGATTTTAATGACATCCATCACATGCTGCAGTGTGACTGCTCTTAGCTCTCCTTACGAACCGGGTTTATATGGCTGAATCTGTGCAATGATTCATTATCTCTGCTGCTCAGGATTCGTTCAAGTTCATATGCATTTTTTTCACACAGAAAGATATCTACTGTCGACAATGGCTCAGGCGATAAGTAACAACAAATTTATGAAACTGGAAGATAAAACTTCCCATACTTCTCGTCAATGTTCAAGTTGAGGTTACTTACAAGGAAAGCAAGAAGCTGAATCACGGATTCACATTTCCAATCTCTAGCAGCACGATGGATTCCTAACAAAGAGAACTGTGGACAATGTTTCCCAAAGTGATATATATGGACCCCTAGGGGTCGATTAAAACTTGAAGGGGGGTCCATGTCAGCGAGAGAAAAAATTGATAGTGCACGAGAACTAAATAGGGGTTCACGGACTCCATTTAGGCAGGTCA